>JARFYF010000052.1:25620467-25633647 GCA_030265395.1 Rhina ancylostomus | reverse complement strand
GAAACTCTGAGCAGGTCAGGGACCATCTATAGAAGGAGAAACAGTCAATGTTTTGGGTCTGAGACCCTTTGTCAGAACTAGGAAAGAGAAAAATATAAGTTAGTTTGAAGTAGTAGAGAAACTGATAAAGAGATGGATGGGAGGGAGGGTGGGAGGGATCTACATATCCTCTCTCACCTTTTCTCCTGTTGATTTTTTCCAGGATTTCCTGTTTTTATTTCAAGGGGAATGAAAGCCCAGGTTTTATATACAGTTTAATTGTCTAAAAAAAACAAGTGAAGTTGATTGTTCTTTTACAATGGATCAATATCTGGATGAAATTCTTGACATTCCTTAGAGAAAGGATAATAGAAAGTACTCAGTCAAGACTCACTGGAATAGTACTGGGAATGAAAGGTTACAGTCTTTAGGAAGCCACAGACAGTGTGTCTTCACTTGAACAAAGAAAATTAACAGGGAAGCTAAATGCAGGAAAATTAATAGAAGACTAATTTCGCTGAATCAATTAGTTTTTGGAGCAGTTTAGATCACCCCCAGGCAAAGAAGTGGAACATTTTCCCATGATCTCCAGAATACCATCAGAAAAATGAAGTTGGAGGGATTTTTTTTAATGCAGAACATTATTTATTCATGTGGTATACTTTATAATAACTATCACTTAAAAAGAAATTGCTATAGTCTTTAAAAAGGAAGTTCTTTAAAAAGGAAGTTCATACAAATGAATGGAACACACAGAGAGATGGATTTAAAGAAAAAGGTAACTCTAACTGAAGAGTTAGGACCAGCTGAGTGGCTATCCCTTTGCTGCTTTAATGATACCATTAATCTGAAATAGGTTATCACCACTGTTCACATGATGGAGAGAGGAAATTGATATGAGTATGTTAAGAATTTGTATAGTAATATTGTCAAATCATCTCTAGCCTATTATCTACCTGCATTATGTCTCAGTGTCTGTCTATTGTTGACTATTTTGCCTGCTCATCATTGCCAGTCTCTTTAGCTTCCTTCCACTTATTATAAGCCAAATCATTCAGTTTTCTATATGTGAATTTTATATATGTCATCTACCATCACGGTAAAAATTGCCTACTTTTTGATGAACCAACTTATTGAATCTTGTGAATGAAGCAAATACCAACATCTGAATTTCTCAGTAATGTTCAAAGGCAATCTAACAAAACAGGATATTAAATTAATATCTATATTTTACCCTAACTAGTTCCATCCCACAAATTATATTGATTTAGGTTCAGCAGCACCAGAGCTATTGCAATCCCAAGAAAAGTTAATTGTCAAATTTATATTTAAATTCTTTGAATATTAAGTTCTGTTTTTAAGCAAGTATTCATCTTTCTTCTTGTATGGGGGCTAGCACCAATTACCAGCATGTTACCTACTGGGTAAACAGACATTTTCTGAACATTTGGTTTTACTTGAGGTTTGTTAATTCTTCAAGTTAAAACTTTAACTCTTCCAGTTTTTAGACTAATAGTGCTTGGTATTTCAAGGGATTGTAGTAGTAAACTATTCTCCAATAAAGTTAAAACTAATTTGGAGTATTTTGTGACTTTATGGTACAATTTCACACAACGCCCTCCATCTCCGTTCTCTGCATTCCTTTTTATGTGACAGGTTTTTATTAAAGTAGGGTGTTCCATATTACATAGTTTTATGAAATATGGTCCCACCAATGGTTTTGGACAATCAGTGGATGATGAAATTGTGTAAAATCAATCACTCTGGATTCAAATAACTATTTAACAATAACAATTTATAATCAAATGTTCTTGAAAGCTTATCCGAGTTCTTCATTAATCTTGTTTGTAACAGTGCCACACCAGCTTCCAGTGAATGATCAATAATCACCTCTTTCTCCACTTTTCTTACAAAGACACATCCATTCAGGTAATGGCCAATGGAAATTGAAGTCAATAGAAATGAAATCTGGAATGACGCCAAATGGGCTGGCAATTCTCTATTCCTGTTTCATGCTGTCATACACAAGGTCATGGTCCACCTCTATTATTCGCCAATAAGATTTTAACATCAATAAAAAACACCTTGCTCTGTCATCAGATGTTTATACACCTGCACCTCATCTTACTGCAGTATTTAAAGAACATGAAAAATTACTTTAATGGTACATTACCTGGATTCAATTATACATCATATAATTATAATCACATCATCAAAATTTGTTTTCTGTCTTGTAACTTCAGCCATGACTTCTAATATCAAGTATGTGTCAACTTAATGCAATAAGAAATCCTATTGTAACAGTCTGCCATCTAAATTCATTCATACATCATGGTATTTTAATAATACATCATAGTATTTTTTTCCACCCAACTTCATTCCTGGCATCAGAAAGCCATCCTAGGGTACTGTTCCATGCGCACTAGCAAATGTTTAGTACGTTGCCCGGATGATTAATACGCGTGTATGAGTACAGACTTTAAGATTCACTGGTTATTGACTACTTGCCCAAGACTCACAGACATACACATTCCATATCCATATTCATGAGAACGTAGATGGTTCAGCTTTATCAGCAAATGCATGGCCAGGGTAAGAAGATAAATGTCCAGTATTTCATCCCAGCCAATTGCACTAGATACACTATATAGTCATGTCAGCACGTTATACTCAGCCCCTGGAATTCATTCCATTGACTTCAGTGGAATGAATTTCAGAAATAGAGCTCAAAGTGCTGATGTGACTATATAGTACATTTAGTACTATCGACAAGGGAGGTATTTCTTGGCAGGAAAGGTTTCAGATGAAAGAAATGGAGATCAGACCTAATAAACCTGTCCCTTTTGATGACCTCATATATTGTGATATGCTTTCTAACTGTAATTCTTAATTTCTTCATGAATTAATTTATAACTCAGTCTCCAGAGGAAGACAAAGATTGTGTTTATAACCTTAGAATGTCCCAAAACACTTTACTAGCCAATGAAGTGTAGTTATTGTTACAGTATAATGTAGAAAATGCAGCTGTCCAGTTGGGTACAATCAGCTAATATGCTTGCAGTGTTTTTCACTGAGGAAAAATGTTACCTAAGATATCAGAAGAAACACCTTTGTGACACTCCAGGTTTATCTGATCTATTGCTCTCATTATATTAAAAGAAATCATCCATCTGACTCATCTTCATATTTCTAGTTTTCCAGCTAATGGACTTCTAATCCTTCCACACCTCCATTCCATATCAAAATTGCCTGATTCTTTGAAAAAAGGCCCAATCAGTCCCTGCCACTTCCAAACTCACTTGTCTGCCTGTACTCTTACAATGAACTTAAACTCAACTCATGATCTCCAAATCACAAGAGTAACTAGGGAACTCACACAACTAATGAGATCCCTGCCTCTTTGTAGAGTACACACAATTGTCCTTATTTCAGTTTTATCCAGCTCCTCACCCTCATCATTTGTCCAATGCATTGACAATCATATTGGTGGTCCTTCCTGCATGTATGCAGAACTTCAATATTTCTGGTACCTTTGCTGCCAATTTCTACTCTGCTCTCACTTTTACATGGTTCATCTCTGGCTCTTCTCTTCCCTCTCTTGACTTCTCCATCTTTACCTCAAGGGGTAGGTGCGTGACCAATAACAAATACAAGCCCACTAGCACCCACAGTTATCTTGGCTCACACCTCTTCTTACCCTGCTTCGTGTCAGGACACCAACTGTTTTTACTGGTTTCTCTGCTTCCATCATATCTTGTACTGATGAAGAGTCTTTCTGCCCCAGTACTTCCAAGATATTTGTCCTTAACTAGGGCTTCCCTCCATAATTTTTATCAGAGCTCTCCATCATATCCCCTTTATCTCCCACACAAACACTCTCATCCCCTCCCATCTCAGTCAGAGCAAGGATAGAGCTTCCCTTATCCTCACCTTTCATCCCACCAGCCTCTACATTCAATGGATCACCCTTCATAATTTCTGCTACACCCATACACCCAATGCGGTTCTCCCGCCAGCTACATCTTCGCTTGCCCTCCTCCCCTTTTGTGATCTCAAAAGGATCTCAAAAGCTCCATGACTCTTGGGTCCACTCTTCAATCTCCACCAGCCATTCCCCTTCTCATGGCACCACCCCATGCAACCACAGGGGATACAACACCAGAACTTCAACTTCTTCTCACTATCCAAAGACCCAAACAGTCCTTCTAGTTGAAGGTCTTCTTCCAATTTAGTGTACTGCATTGCTTGTGGTGTGCTCTTCTCTAATAAAAATCAAACACAGATTGGCTCTGCAGAATGCTTTATGTATTTCACAAAGACGGAGGACATTCAGTCTATCGGGTCTATGTCAGCCTTCAGAACAGTTCCATTAATCCCATTTCCACACATAGCTCCATATAAACTACTTCACACATGCCTATTAACACACCTTCCCAGAGATTCTCCCAGCAGTCAACCAAATTAGAAGCAATGTGCAGCAGCTAATTAATCTAATAACCAGCACATCTTTGGGATTTGAGAGGAAACTAGAACACCCGAAGGAAACCCACATGGTCACAGGGAGAACAGGAATAACCTCAACTCACTGGACCTGTGAGACAGTTGCATCACCTACAGCACCACTGTGCTATCCACTGAACCTCCAATCAGTTCACAGCAGAGATCCTGAGCTTTCATCACTTGTCACTTTAATTCTCTATCCTAATCTGACACTGACCCTGTTCCACTGCTCCAACACAGCCCAAAATAATCAGAGGAACAGCACCTTATCTAAATAGACCCATTGCAGCTCTGAGGACTGAGTACTGAATCCAACCACTGGTTGTGTCAAATCTAGCCAGTTCCGAGATAAGTTTATCAAACATTAATTCAGCTTTTCTCTCCACTGATGCTACCTCACCTACTGAGTATTTTCATCATACACTTTTATGTCAGATTTCCTGGATTTGTAGTTTTTTGTTTTCGAACTAATGATCCTTAGAAGGGGTTTCTCTCCACTCTTAAGCTTAACAGAACTTAATTTCACTCATGGAGTACCACAGTTGGACGTGTAGCACATATGGATAAGGCCCAGTTTCTACCTCTCTAACTATGTAATCTCTCCATTGCTCTAATGCTCCTCTAATTCTTGCTGCTTGATCACTCCTGAATGTAATCACTCCACCTCTAGCAATTGATTCTTCCACTGGCAAGGAACTAAGCTCTGGAATTTTGTCACTGAACCCCTCTACCTCTTATTCCTTAAGCCTCTCCTTAAAAGGTACTGTACTTCCTTAACTAAGCTTTTGGTCATCTGCCGTAATATTGTGCTGTCAAATTTTGTTTATGCTCCTGTGAAGTGCCTTAGGGTGTCTTGGTGTATTAAATATAGTTTATAAATACAAGATGCTGCAGTTATTCTTGTGAAAACAAAACAAGAGAAGGGCAGCATTAGAGGTGAATGAAGGTTTTATAGGCTGTAACATGCAGTCTCCCAGCTGCCTTTGAGAGAATTTCTCAGAAAGGAGTCTGTGGTGAGGAAGAACTTCATAAAATTCAGAGGTAATTTTGTAAACTTTGGAGTTTAACATGTAAGTTGAGTTTATTTCATAAATATTGTAATTTACCATATGTGATTGACACTTTGGAACACATCATCTGAAACTAAAACTAGAGGACACAGATTTAAGATGAGAGGGGAAAGATTTAAAGGGGACTCTAGGGGAAACTTTTTCACATAGAGAGTGGTGGGTCCATGGAACGAGCGTCCAGAGGAAGCTATAGAGGCAGGTACAATTACAATGTTTAAAGGACATTTAGACAAGTACATGGGCAGAAATCCTTGAGAGGGATATGGGCCAAGTGCAGCCAAATGGGACTAGCTCAGATAGGCATCTTGGTCAGCATGGACAAGTTGGGCCGAAGGGCCTATTTTTGTGCTGTATAACTCTATGACTATCATTATCCATCATACCCTGGAATTCAGGTGGGGAACAGGTTGGAGAAGGAAAAGGAACAATAGGAATAGCAACTTCTCATAGACTTATAGCTGGACAGGAAACAGGGGATCTGGGGAGGGTATAGTTCACATGAAACCATACCTGCTACATGGGATATACAAGCAAATGATTAGTTACCTTGCCATGTCCAAGCACCAGTGTCCTGAGGTTTAGGGTCTCGTGTCATGTGGTACAAACACTTGCAGCCTGCTAAGAAAGAACCTGTTGCCTGTCAGGCCTGATACCAATGCTTTACAAATGGCCACTGCTCCCAACTTCCATGTTCTGCTGAAGCCAAGGTTTTCACTCATGGCAACACATGAATGCAGCAGGAAAGTGACTGATGCCTTGTTTTCCAGGTAACCAGTTATATTGGCCAAGTGAGATGCTGTGAAGAGTGATGCTTTGGAGTGAGCTTCAGAGACCAGAGCTGGCAGATGGCAGTGTGGCGCCTTGATGAATACCAGAAGCAATATTGCAAATCAGAAGACACCACTTTCAACATCAAATCCACAACCATGTCCATGTTGCCAACCACACTAACAACACCCAGCTATGCTCTCCTGAAGTCACCAGCAAGTTTCCACCACTCACTCTTCCACCAGGCATGAGTACATCCTGACATGCTTTCTCAGTCCAAGCAAAATATCCAAAGGCACGTCACCCAAAGCAAAGAGCAGCCTTTGATAGGTAACGTTCCTTGGTGTTTGCTCCTTTTCAAGCTCCATAGGCCACCAGATCCAATGTTGGTTTTTATATCCATTTTGATAGTGTAGTTGAAATTGATTCATGCTGTTACCACTCCTGCAGAAACCAAATGATTGGTAAATTCAAAAAAAATACATTGATAGAATCTCAGGTTAAAAGCAACTGACAGACATGTTGCACTAACTTCTGGATCTTACACACACTACCAAAACTGTCTCTCTTCCACCACATCAGCAAATTAATATTCTGCTGTTAGATACACAATTAGGCACTTTTTAACTATCAATCACACTGCTAATTTTCCCATCTCCAGTGTTTAACAATAAATAATCTCAACTCCACTGTGATTATTCTGCAGACTTGCTCGCAGTAGTGTCCTGAAAATCAAACTTTAATTCCTGGAGATTTGCAGGAAATTCCTGGTGTTCTTCAGTCAGCCTCAACACAAGGTAGGATGTCTTCTTGCCCGTGGCCTTCCAAAAGGATGGGCCATTAATAAAGCAGGCACACTGTCCCTATGATCACTTGGTCAGATTTCTGGTTTGTAGTCAGGACCAACAAACAATGTGCTGGAGAAACTCAGCAGCTCATGCAGCATCTGTGGGAGGAAAAAAGTTGTCGATGTTTCGGGTCGAAACCCTGCATCAGGACTGGGTTTCTCTTTCTGGTTTGTACTGTTGATTTACAACACATTCTATTGGTAATGCAGATTAATAAAACTCCCATTTTAGTACTAAAATCAAGTTGATACAGAGTATCGATTGCAGAATGCTGTGAACTGCCTTGTGAGTTGTTCTGTGACCTCTCTGATTTAGATGGATTGTCTTTTCACAACCACTGAGTAGAATTTTCCAATTACTATATTACAATATAAACACATTGTATTTCAGATATATGTTAAGCTCTGTCATGCTGGCTTTAGTGGCAGTTCTAACATTCAGCCATCTCTTCACTCAAGTAAATCTGGGACATGCATGAATGGCAGTACTTCTGGGACATTCAGAGTGAAAGATGCCAGGTCATCTGTTACCCTGCCCCATAACAGGGGAGCCTGCATCTGTGAAGGATTGAAGTCCCCATTTATCTAAATGGGGATTCCCAACCTGGATATTAGGAGGAAAATGGCAAATTAGGTCATTTATAGTTGTTACATTTTATTTTAATGTTTTAGTTATTTCTTACTATTCAATGGATTTATAAGAAACATTTTAAATGATTAATGTATAATGAACTACAGTAATTTAATGGTATCTCAATGTCTCTGAATATCACAGAAACACTTCCCAGTCAGGACAGGAGCTGGGTCTCTGCCCCCAGCTTTGCCCCCTGTCAAGGTCTATCAGGATGGTCTGGAGGTGGGACTGTGCCACATAGGAGGCCAACAGCCCAGGTAGGTGTGTTCAAGCAGGCATCCTGGGCATGAGTCTGTTCAATGGGCTCAATCCAGATTGATTCAGTCCAAATATCATTAAAATTATCCTGAAATCCATTATACTAAAATTTCCTGCAGTATAATTTCATTTGAATATAAATCAAATTATCTTTTTATATCCTTTAATTGAAATTTTTTGCCCATGAGTTTGGGAACTTTCCAAAAGATTATCAGCACAATGCAGCAAAAGACAACTCTGAAATCAAGGTCAACATGTTTGTGGCAAAGGGAGTCCTCGAAGGGCAAAATAAAAGTAATAGATTGCAAGCCTTAAATAAAATTCAGCTGCAATTTTAAGTAATTAATTTAAATTATTAACACTCCATGCCTTTGCATTTTTTTTGCTTTTCCATCTTCAACTGATAATTAAACATAGCTAGGCTAAGATAATAAAAGCCTTACAATATAACGGTCTGAATATATTTATTTGATTTTTTTTGTTCACCTTAATGTGCTCAGTGGAAATCACATGAAAAAACAAAACAGCTCAGTAATCATATTTTATCCTGTACTTCCACCATAAGCATAGAATGCATTACAGAATGTAAATGCACATTTGTCCAATCCTTCCACTGCTTTTGCAAAGTCCTTTTTAGTTTAATCAATGACTAGCTGCCAATAAGTAAATAGTAATTGTTCAAAGTGTCCTTGAGGACAGCAAAATGTCCTGTGCTGACTTGAACAGTTTTGCCTGATATATTAAGTCCTACAGATGGTTGCATCCACATATAAAATATGGTTGCCTACCATTTGCACTACAGGTCTACTGGGCAATGGCCAAGTATCTGTGGGAACTGCTTCCTTCTCAACTCTCACAATACAGCAAAGAAGAATCACAGCAAAATCTAAGGGCATTTTACAGGGAAAGCTTTTTCTCTCGAGAATTTGAGGTAATTCAGATCTCTGCTGGGCACAGTTGCTCTATTGCCCAGTACAGCAAGTTCAGCTTAAACATGTCACCCTCACAGTGATACAAATGTAAAACAAATCAGGGAAGTTTCATAGCCTTATCTTAAGTACTATATAATGTAACATATGTTACTGTAACTTTCACTATTTACAATAATATGCCTCCTTGTGAGTAAAATTGTGAGATGCCATGCATGGCATGTTTCTGCAATGACGTTGTTCCCTTTACAATTTAATGGTGTCTTACTGTTATTTTTATGACTGTGATGGAGTATATGAAGCACAATTATTTATACAGCTTTTGTGATTTCAGTTTCTCAATGGCCGTGAGCATTGTAATTTGCTCATTAAACATGATGGACAATAAAGCCAAGAGGAGAAGTAATAGATTTTTTTAAAAACAGGAAATCTCACAGCAATTAGCTTTTCTCAATAGGAGCTGTTGAATTCAGAAGACTCCATGATTTGGTACAACTGAGCTGCAGTCAGAGCCACTGCCACCACCCACACATTAGTCTGCTCCACAAGTACATAATTATGCTAATCTCAAAAAAGTAACTTATGCTAGAGTTTCAATTTCACCAAATAACTTCAGTTTCTCTCACTGGAGTTCAAGTGCTTATGTTTTAATGGCACTCAGTTCATGCTAGACTGTAGGACAGATGATGATCCCAGATATAAATGACATCTTTTACCACTGATATTAGATCCACACGGATGGCACATTTCCTTGTGTCTTTCTCCTATAAACTGACTGAATTGTTTTCTTTATCATCGGCTGTAAGACTATAACTTAGCCACATGACTTGCAGCTCCTTCTCATTTAAACTGTCTGTTTTGCTTTGTTTCTCACGTGCTGTCTCCCAAGATACTTTATTGAGTTCCTCACTGAAATGCGAAACCATTGGAGGCCATCTTAAATTACTGTTACTTAGGAATTGTACTCACTTTTGTCCATTCTTTATACATTATCTAGAGCAGATTTTTCTGCTTTTCTGTTAGATCGAGCTTACTGGAGACATAAGTGACTGCAGATACTGGAATCTGCAGTAATACATGAGAAGCTGGAGGAACTCAGTGGATCAGGCAGAGGCTGCCTGACCTGCCGAGTTCCTCCGGCATCTCATAGATTGATCTTACATTCAGTTATGGATTGTTCACTAGTCATTGGGGAATTGGACTGGGCCCACCCAAGTGTGAGTCCCTTTTGCACACTGATGTTTACCTGCTATCAGTCCTACAACCAAAGCTTCATTCATTGCTGGTGGCAACTGGAGATTTGTGGGAAAGTCTATGACCTTTGTTATTAACTCACAGAAGTAACAGGAGCACATCACACAGGGTTCAGGAATGAGACAGCAATGAAAGGATCTGCAGCATAGCATTGTTGCCCTAAATGCAGCATCTTTCAGCCTCACTCTTCAACAGCCAGCATGACGTTAGATAATTCCCTGGAGCCCCATTCACTATCACAGTTTTTCCTATTTACAACCTCTTCTAAGCCCCCAGGAGTAATCTGTGACCTATTGATCAGCCCTCAGCTCACATTGGATTGAGGCTACTTGCTTCATGACAGCTCTCATCACAGCACAAACAGGAGCATCCAATTTCTGAGTGCAACAGTGGAAACTGAGATTTCTGTTGCGCCAAGTCAGATTATTGCCTTCAGAGCTGAGACTTACATCATGCAAAAGACTTGCAAGGTATTGCATGGGTTTCCTCCAGATGCTCCACTTCCCTCCCACATCCTAAAAATGAGCAGAAGAGTAGCTTAATTGGGCATGTAAATTGCCCTAACATGTAGATGAGTGGTAGAATCTGGAGATGAGGGATAAAGAGGATTAGGGTAGGATTAGTACAGAAATGGGTGCTTAATGGTTGGCATTGACTCAGTGGGCCAAATGGCTTATTTCCACATTTGTTACCAAAGACTCTTACAGATTTCTATGGATGTACGATAGAGAGTAATCTGGCTGGTTGCATCACCGCCTGGTATAGAGGCTCCAATGTGCAGGATCACAAGAGGCTACAGAGGGTTGTAGACTCAGCCAGCTCCATCACAGGCACAACTCTCCCTGCCATTGAGGCGGTGCCTCAAGAAGGCAGCATCCATCATTGAGGACCCTCACCATCCAGGACATGCCCTCTTCTCATTACTACCATCAGGGAGAAGGTACAGGAGCCTGAAGACCCAAACTCAATGATTCAGGAAGATCTTCTTCCCCACTGCCATCAGGTTTCTGAACCCATGAACACTACCTCATTATTTCATTTTTTTGCACTATTTATTTATTTTTGTAATTCATAGATTTTTATGTCTTTGCATTGTACTGCTGCCACACAACAACAAATTTCACTTGACATGTCAGTGATAATAAATCTGATTCTGATTCATCTTTCTATGCCTCGATATTTCAACATTTTTTTTACAGTATGTTACCAGACCCTTCTGACCCAATGAGTCCGCGCCACCCATTTTAAGCCCCAAATTAACCTACCCGTACATCTTTAGAATGAGGGAAGAAACCGGAGCACCCGGACGAAACCCACGCAGACACGGGAGAACGTACAAACTCCTTACAGACAGCGACGGGAATCGAACCCCAATTGCTGGCGCTGTGATAGCGTTGCGCTAACCGCTACGCTACCATGTTGCTTTCCATCAATCTGTGATCCAGCGAATTATAAGGATTGATGAAAGTGCCTCCTGCACTAAGACAAGGCTTATGTGAACCGCTAAATGAAGACCTTGTAACTGTGATGTCTTCACCCCACTGATCACTAGAAGGAATGACAGACCCTAAGTGAACCCTTGCTCATGGCAGTCATGAAAGAACTTCACAACAGACCTCAAAGTGGTTGGAAATATTCATGTGGGAAGCTCATGGGCTCTATGTGATTCCCTAGTCCTCAATGTACCTCATGTTTTGTGCATCAAAATCTGATGAAATCCAATTTCTAGGTTAGTATATGGTCACTGGCACTATTTCTGGGAGCTTTTTGTTCGTAAATTGGCTTCTGTCTTTCCCTTATTACAACAAATGCAAGTCATCAGATCACTTCATTGGAATAGAACACTTTGGGATATTCTTTAAGAGACGTAAATGTGCCAAAAAAATGAGTATCTTTTTCCCTCAAAGCCTAACAATTGTGGAGCTCCTTGCTTCTCTCAGTGATCCTCCCCCTGGCATTCTTTAAGCTAATAAAGTCCATATCTGGCTAGTCTTCAGTTGCTGAATTATTTGATCTCCTCTTATAACTCTTATGAATTCTGTGCAAGGGCCTTGATCCATTTCAGTAAAAAGTGAAAGATTCCCTTTCAGCTCTTCATTATTGATTTATGTTTAACTAAGCCATTTCTATTCATCTTCAACACAGTTTGGCCTGGGCAAGCATCCAGTAGTTAAATCACCCAGAACTGTTGGATCATAATGTACCTGTGAACACCAGTTGGGCAAAGCAACTGCCTGAACCAGTGGAATGAAAAAGGGAGGCCTTAGTTCAACTTTGCATCTGAAAGACAACACTTATAGCACTGAAATATCACTTTCGGTAACCATTAAGAACATTTTCTCTAGTACTTTAGATAAAACTCAGTCCCTCTTTAAAGAGATGAAATTTGAGCTTAGATAAACATTAATATTATATCAACATATTAGTCATACACAATGCAAACATACTGTAGGGTGCTAACATTCTGTAGTTAGATGGAGTCCTCCAGAGTTAACAATTAATCCAAAAATTGCTGCAGACAATCCTGGAGAAGAATTACTGGGCTCCTAAAAAAAAGTGTCATTTAAAAAAATAATTGTAACAATATTGGAGATGGAAAAGAAAGTTTCTTTAACTGAATGAAATAGCTGAAATCTGGTATGACTGAAGCAGTGCAGAAAGGTGCTTCAAGAGCAATGAGGCACAGGCAATAAATGCTGGTCTTGCCAGCAATATGTTAAATGACCAATAAATGGGATTGGACATAAATAATAAACCACAACTAAAATCTTATATGCATTTCTAGACACCAGGTTACAGGAAGGATGTGACGGCTCAAGAAAAGGTGGACTGGAGATTCGCTGGGGTGCTGTCAGGATTGGAGGAGTTTTGTTACAATATGCATTTGTCTAGGCTATGTTTTTTTATATATATATATATATATAGAAGAGGACACAGAGTG
>JARFYF010000052.1:25206689-25224838 GCA_030265395.1 Rhina ancylostomus | reverse complement strand
AATCATGCGTGCGATCAAGATTTCCAAGTAAAAAAATAACCACTGGCTTGAGAGTCCAGAGGCTGGCAATGATCATGAACATAAACACAGCAGACGTCCTGGAGAGGACATGGAAGAAGGCAAGGAAAAAAAAATAGAGGATTTTAAAAAGGAAAAACATGGCGGATCATTTGGACTATCCTGGGAAGAGGCAGAATTGAAATGTCAGGGAATCTATTTTTTCCTGGAATTTAACTGTTCACTTTGATACTGTGTTAGTACTTCATCCCTTTATCCACACCACTTGGAATAGGAGTATTGGGTGCCAGTGGAAGAGTTACTTCCTTTTCCCATGTTTGAAACTAGCTGGAGTTCTTGAAGAAGACAGAATAAAAAAGCTGTTTAGCCCTCCAGATGATGAAAATTGATTGAAATTTAATAATTAATGTTCCAGCATTATGAGCCATCAAAGCAAATGACAATAAAATGATTTTTTTAATATATACACCTTTAAATTCCTTTAATCTTTAGTCTTTAAATTTCCAGGTCAGCATTCTGAAAACTGCATTATCCACTCCAAACTAAGATGAGTGGCAGGACCAACCACAGTTATTTGTACAATAGCCGCATTTATGTGCCTATAAAATGGAATCCAAACCCTACTTGAAGGATGCGGAGACTGTGGAGAGGGTGCAGAAGAGGTTTACTAGGATGCTGCCTGGACCAGAGGGTATGAGCTATAAGGGAAGGTTGGACAAACTTGGGTTGTTCTTAGAGCACTGGAGGCTGAGGAGAGACCTGATGGAGGCTTTTAAAATTATGAGAGACCCAGACAGGGTAGACCGGGTCGACAGTCAGAATCTTTGCCCCAGGGTAGAAATGGCAAACACCAGGGGACATGCTTTTAAGATTAGAGGGGGTGGGGGGTGTTTAAAGTCAATGTGAGAGGCAAGTTTTTTTAAAAACACAGAGAGGGAAAGGTGTCTTGAATAGGTTACCTGGGGTAGTAGTGAAAACAGGCAGTTTGATGGAGTTTAAGAGGCTTTTAGATAGAGACATGAAATAAGAAGGGAATGGAGGGAAATAGATGATACACAGGACAACATTTTAAATTGGCATCAAGATCAGCACAACGTCATGGGCCAAATATGCTGTACTGCTCTATGTTCTATGTATCTCTCTAAGGGAATTCATTGAAGAGGAAGAAAATAGCATTTATATTGCTCCTTAAAAAGCTCACAGGCCAACCCAAAGTGAACTAGGGTTCTAAGCACTCAATTTTTAGCAAGGTTTGGAGAATATGGAAATACTCAACAGTTGATGAGCCCAGGCATTCACATGATTGTATTGTTACATGGACAAACAAAACAGCATTATTGTGCACAGGAAGATTCCAAAAAAGGAATACAAGTATGTTTTAATGCTGTTGGCTGTGGGAGAACTGTCAGATAGAAAATCTCCTTTCTTCAGACACATTCAACCAAAACAGACTAGATTTAATATCTTACCTGTGGAACAATATCTCTGATGATATCTCAATGAAATGTCAGCTAGGCTATGGCTGGGAATTTCTCAGAGCTGCTTGTGTTGTACCAAAAGACGTAAAGCCAGAAATCCTACATGTACAAGCTGGGATCCAACCAGATTTCTGGTAAAGTCACACTCGTGCTGCCAGAACAGCTCCAAGAAAATTCCAATCATACTTGTTTAAATTCTAGATGAGGTCTTAAACTAGTAAATTTCTGACTCCGGAGTAAGAGTGAAAACAATGCAAGTAAATTGTCAGTAACTTCACAGTAGCTATTTCCCAAAAAACAAATAAACTATGGAATAAATGTACTGAATCTCCAACTGGCATCAAAACCAGTACTATATGAAATTAATTTTTTGACAGTCTTAACACTTCTCCAAATGTCATCTCTGTAAGGTGAGATACTCAGGCTGCTACCAGTCTTGATCACAGACATAATTGTACATAAACAGATGGTCCCAGTCAGTGAATTCGGTGGTTGCACAGCACAGACTCGAACAGCACGACTTTTTCTTTCCAATTTTCTCTTCTTTTGCTCCTGAAGGCATTGAATCATGCTGGGGTAGAGTTTTACAAGTGCCACAGACTACGAGCTCACCTGACAACCCATTCTTCATGTGTGAGTCTAGACTGAGAGTGCCAGCAGGCTGTTTGACAGGAGAAGTGGTGGTAGGGAAGGTGTGGGGAAGTGGGGGGGGAGGAGGAATTACTGGGGATGTTGGGAATGTCACATTGAAGTATTCCAGTATGGACCCCCAATGACTGTTCCACAATAAAAGAGTGAAAGGCAGCTCCTGAACATTTTAACAAAGGAAAGAACAAACACAGGAACAAAGTATGCAAGTTAACAAAATATTTACATACATAGTAAATTATTTGGAATACTGATTATTGTAAATGGTTCTACCTCCTCAGCTAGTACAAATTAAATCTTTCGAAACACCCACCATCTACTCATCCTTAAAAGATCCAACCTTGATTCTTATTCTTGGAAACTATCATCTTATCTCTAATTCCACTTTTCTCTCCTATACTTTCCACTCCTAAAAATGCATGCAACTTTCCTATAACAGCTTCTACACATATTAGAACTTAGTTTCCACCCCACCTTAATAAAGAAATGCTCCTGTTCAAGGTAACATATAGCATCTTCTGTCACTGTGACCACGGTGATCCCCACCGCCTTTGACCCAACTGGCCACTCCTTTCTACCAGACTGCAACTTCTTTGTTTTGGCCTCCCCCAATTCTTGTGCTCCCTGCATTGTGGAGGGTCATGGCTGTCATGTGATAACACTACCCCTACCTGGTCGGAAGACATTCCACTGTCAATCAAGATTTGGCTCCGCCCCACCCATCAGGGCACACTTGACCATTGGTTAAGCACCTTTGTACCTGGCCTCAGGCCATTGGTCTGTTTGAACTACCTGGGCTGGACCCTCCAGCACTATAAAGAGTGCCACATGTACACATTGTCTCTCTTTTGTCTCCGAGGGATGCCTTGTTGGTAAGTTGGGCACTGTTTAAGAGTAATTAGTTAATATCTCTGGGAGCATAGAGCCGCGCCTGCACTGAGTCAAGGGGTGGCGTGTAGCATATTGCTTTTCCTTGATTGTTTGATTATATGTATGTGTGTACTTTACCCTTGTTGTTTGGTTCGAGAGTGTGTGTTGCCCTGTTACCTTTCCTTGCGATTTCCTTTGTAAGTAAATCATTTAATTCTAAGGCTGTGTCAGAGTCCTCTTCCTTTGAAACCTGAAACTCATCACACAACACTCCCTCAATTTTAATTTCTCCACAATTGGAGGCCATACCTTTCAATGTCAAGCCCCTCTCCTGGATTCTCTCACACCATCTCTTTACAGCTCATTACTACCTCAACAGCAACTTCCATTTACATGCTGACATTAACATGCCAATAAACATTCCAAGAGGACTCTGGCCTGTACATCACAGGCACATCCCTCTCCACCATCGGTGGTGCCTTAAAGCAGCAATATTCATCATCAAAGATCCCCACCATCTGGTCCATGCCATCTTCTTGCAGCCTGGAGTCCCACACCACCAGGTTCAAGAACAGCTACTTCCCTTCAACCATTCGGTTCTTGAATCAACTTGCACAACCCTAATCATTGCAGTTTAGCAACATCATGACCACTTTGAACTAAAATGGACATTGTTTTTTTTTGTTCTAATTAGGTTCTTTCCTGTAAAGCTGGTGTATAATCTCTGTTTAATTTGATAAAAACTAATTTAGATTGATAAGACTATTGAACCCTTATACGATGAGATGGACTCTTGACCTCAATCTACCTTGTTATGAACTTGCACCTTATTGTCTACCTGCACTGCACTTCCTCTGTAGCTGTGGCATTTTACTCTGTATTCTGTTATTGTTTTTACCCTGTACTGCCTCAGTGCACTGTGTAATGAATTTCTGTATAAATGGTATATGTTTTTCACTGTGCCTCTGTACTAGTGACAATAATAAATCAATACCAATTTATGTTTTTCTTGTGACTGCTGCTTATATAATGCCAGGTGTCTATGATGCTGCTGCAAATAAGTTTTTAAGTTGTACCTGTGCATACAAGTACTTGTGCATATGACAATAAACTTGACTTTGAACATTTGGGAATGCTGTAGATGTCGATGAAGCTACAGAGACAGTAAGTTGCAGCTACAAGAAAGGTTTTGAAAACAAGGAACAAAATAAACAAATACCAGCATGGACCTATTAGCAAAATGATCTGTTTTTATGTTGTAAATTATCATTTAATACATGCAGTCTCAGTCTCAAAGTTATCTAGGCATACTCTGCACCGGCCTGCTAATACACCTTTCAATATTTGAAGTAAATTGAGCTCTTTGCAAACAGGTTCTTCAAAGCTGCTTTTATTCTAAATGAAACCAATAATAATTTCTGAACAGTCTACTTTCATCCTCATTAATATACAGTATAATGTATTAAAGTTAACAAATAAAAAAGATGAATGAATAATGATTCAGGGAAGAGATTTTGGACAAAGTTATGGAATTAAATGCATTAATTCATGGCAATTGGACAAAAGACCTATATAAAGAAATTCATCAGACGGGAGCTGCATGGTGATTTCAGCAGTGATAGAGACAGCAATCTCTCCCATTCTGATCCATAATTTCCATTGGATAGTTAATGGAATTAAGGCTGACAGAAATTCCCCAATGCATCCACAATGCCCTATGAATAAAGAGTTAACAAAGCAAATGATAATTTTATGAATATTCAAATAAAATGAATATTTATTGCACTACAATCAAATTCCCTGAATAATGACGCCAACGATTGCAATCCCTCGGGATTCATTGATGAGACAGTGACCGTAAAATGAGAGAGACAGGCTATGCTGCAGTTTCCACTACTGATTCATCAGAAGGCAACAGTACACCCAACAGTGTTGTTTTCAAAATGCAGAGGGGCTGACAAGTTCAAATCATTGCATCATTTGTTTCACAGCAGGGTGTAGCTGAGAGTCTGGGTGATGTAAAACAGGTGATATCCAATCAGCTGCCCATTATACCTGGAAATGAAAATCAGGAGAGGTGTACAACAGGTGGTTGATCTAATATCACTGTTTTACACTTATGTTATTGCTCAAAGCAAAAGACAGTATTTAGGCTGTCTTTCCTGCTGAAATAATCACAGACAGAAGTTTCTGCTCTAACTTTCAAACATGAAGGATAGTAGACACAAGAGAGACTGCAGACTGTTTGTTGCTCACATTCCAGCATCTGCAATCTGGAGGAACTCAGTGAATCAAGCAGCGTCTATGGGAGGAAAGGAATTGTCGATGTTTTGGGTCGAAACCCTGCAATCATAAAGAAGGGTTTTTCTTATATTGCTGGTTTTGTGAATAGTGGAGGTTCCTGTTTGCAGAGGCAACAGGAGGAAAACCAGAGCAGAACCCTATTGATGTGCAATCTATTTTTTATTTTGCATTAAAATCATGTTATGGTCAGCCTGCTGCTATTGTGAAAGCTGCACAAAACAGCAAGAGTTCTATTTGTGAAGCTGAGTCCACTGATGGATCTCTCTAACTCTGAAACTGAAATTGGACAGCATAGCCTTCCCTACTGATGTGCTGCAAGTTTTTGCAGATGTCAGTGTGTAGCCCAGCAGATGAAACCTTGGCAGCCAGCTTATAATGAAACAATACAAGTAACACTTCCAGCAATAGCAAGTTGTTCCACTGAATGAATGGATGCTGCAATGATAGGAGGGGAGTGGGTGGGTTCTCACAAATGGTCATAGGAACCTGGAGATGACTACAGCAAAGTGCTCCTTACAGGAAGTTCCTGAGGTCACTGTTAGGATACAAGTGAAATCTGTGAATGCTCGTACTTTGGAGAAGTCTGCAATACCGGTAAATGCCCACTCTGCCTGCCCTTTGTGGCCTCCTCTTCTTGAATATGGAGTTTGGATGATTTTCCTCATGCAACAGTGAGCAGATTGTGAAGAGTGGCAGAGATCAGCAGCTGCACCCTGTAACAACACCGACACTCGAAAGCTACAAGTGACCATGGCTTTGGATTTCAAGAACAAAGCAGTCAAGGCACATAAGCAAGGTTGTAAGAGGTTGGAGATTTCAGTGAAAGCAAAGAATGCATTCTATTAGCCTTTTGTAAAGGATGGTTTTAATTCCATGAGAACTGCTTATTTGCAAAGCTGTCAGGTTAGAAATCTCACTGCAGATGAATTTTTCATGTTCACTTACTGTTGACATCATTTGGGGGAGTTTTAAATAGGGAAAGGGTGCTTGAGAGAATGAAAATCCTGCCAAAAAAATGAGATGAATTTTTCAGAGCACGAATTAACACAAAAACATGTGCGAGACTGCCTGACTCCAAGTTTTTCTGATTTTCAGCAGTACAGTGCCATTTTGGAATTGTGCAAACAGATTTCTAGAGTGTATACTTCAGCATGCAAGTACAGGCAGAGTGGCTTCAGTGCTTCCAAAATTATAATAGGAGATTCAGACAAGAGGAATGAAGGAGTGAAGAGCTTTGGTGCCATCACTGCCCACGGATAACACATCTTGTAATTGTAATGAAGTGACTGGGCTCAACAGGTCTGGTTTCCCTGTAGACCACTGTTAATTTGTTTATATATCATAACAGGAAATCTTACTGAACCAGTGTCAAATACTTCTTGCTCCCTTGCTCAATCTACTGTGTGTCATTATATTGAGCAGGGAAAACAAAGAGTGGCAGCTAGAATCTCAAAGATCTTTTTCCTCTTATTTACACCCTGTTACTTTCACCTACAGTAATCTGGAAACCCTTGTTAGTAGGCCCAAATCCCACTGCACAATATTAATAGGCTTATCTTTCAGTTTCCCTTCGGTTCAGGGGTCACCCATCAACCATCTTCCACCTCCATCTGCGAAAGCAGCCTTGTTATTGAAAGATCAATAAACCCACCAAGCACACTATCATCACTCCATGAAGTCCCCGCGCACAAAATAAAGCTGTGTCTATCTATGTGGCACATTTGCTGGCCAGGATAAAATTAGAAAAAGACTGACCATTTCTATATTTAGATGAAGATTATTCCTTATGGCTGCTGTAGGAACTCGGAGAAGACCCAGGGAAAGCAGCCAACAGCAAATATGAAACTACAGGGTCCTCTTTATCTTGCCAAATGTTAAAAAAAGTCATCAAGGCTCAGCAAGACCATCATTTGTTATACATTAAATAGGTTACTTGATTTGAAAAGGCTTTTCAAAGATAATGGGAAATATACAATAGGTAAAAATGAAAACAGGATACCAAAACCAGTTCTTTAGATGCCAGGGATGGAGAAGTTCAATAAAGATAGGAAAGACTGGCAAGGCTGGGGCTGTTTTCTTGCAAAATGGAGGATGATGGAAAATCTAAATGCAGGTCTAAAATTATGAGACTCCTGAGCAAGGGGATACCTTGGCAGAGAGAAAACTAATTTCAGAGGGACAGATTTAAGTCAATTGATAGAGGCTCTGGAGTTCACTGCTTGAAAGGGTTGTGAAGGCAGCAACCATCATCACTTTGGAAAAGTAATTAGATGAGCAGTTGAAGTGCCTGTGATGCTGCTACAAATTTTCCATTGTACCTGTTCCTCACCATACTTGTGCATATGACGACAATCTCGACTTGACTTAATGTGTAGTAACTTATGTACATCCTTGAACCAAGAGCTTGAAAGTCAAAATGCATTTCAACACCATTTTTGGATCAGTAAAATCAGGATGAAAAAAATTACCTCCTTCTGTGTTAAAAATTTACCCTCAACTTCCAAACACAATACTTCCCAAGAGCTCTGACTTCCCTTCAAAGTCCCGTGTGGGCAGCCAGTGGGTGGCTTTCACAACAGTTTGGTGGTTCTGTTGCTAACACTAACAATGGTACGCCAAGTCAATGCACTAATGGCTCAGGGCTCAGGCTGCACCTGGGGCAAAGCATTATCCAAATTACATGGGACTTTAGGTGCCAGCTTTCACTGCCTCAGGGTATTGACAGCTCAACAACGGGCTTCCAACCAAAACACACCATCCAAGCTCAGCATCTGATTTTAGTTTTTCACAGTTATTCTGTTACCAGTCCCGTGCCAGCACCAGGCAGGGGGCAGCAAAGTTAATTCTTGCCCAGAAATGAAGGAGGTTGTCTTGTAGGCAAATACAGGATTACAGCTGGGTTGGGATCAAGTAGCAAAGGGAGTCACTATCAAGGCTCAGACATGTAGAAATGGCCACTGGACTGAGACACTAACAGCTAATGGGAAAGTACCTCAGTGTAAATATGCATCTACCAGACAGACAGCCCAAGGCAGAGAGGATGGAAAGTGTGGAGAAGCACAGATTCTGTGAGCAGTCCATTATTCATGGTAATTAACATTTGGTATGACAGATATGAATAATGAAATATTTTCTTATTCACATTTCGTACTAGTTTTTAAAGACTTACTTTTCCTTCCTTTGAGTGTCACATCACATATCTGCCAAAGCCGGTGACAAACAAGAAGTACATATTCCTTATACTGGGAATGACAGCCCCCATGTGTCATTTTTCGCTAAGCCATTAACACCAGTTATTTCCCTAATTGCTTTGCCTGTGCCCTCCTCCAGCTACATCCCAACACTGGATGAGAGACAAGCAAGCTCACACACTGTCAACCCTTGCCAATGCCCTCCTGCGTCATTTGCCAAGCGACACAGGACAGCAGCCCGAGGAACACCTCCTCCCCTCCAATCCATCCGCCCTGTTCCCCAACTACACCCACCACCATTGCCACCTCTGTTGCCTCCGTTGGACTGAACCCAATCATCATGATGAAAATGAACAGAGAAACACAATTTGCCAAAAAATAAATGCCAATTGAAAGCAGAAGCTTGCATCACTTTATTTTCTCAGTAGTAAATCTCCACTAAAGAGGCATGTTAAACACAAGCAGCCATTTGGAAAGCTTCTCTTCTTCCACACACAGACAGGCGGCACTCAGTGTGCCTTTTGGCTGAGAACACAGGTTTTCATTTCAGACACAGCATGAATGCAGGGATCCCTGCCTGTGCTACAAGGAATAGGATCATCTGGATAATCCTAACTTTAAATTAAATTAGAAAATCAATGATCACTGCATAAATCTAAAAATGTGTCTTGATAAAACTGACGCAGGGTAATAGGTGGGTTTGTCATGGCTCATTTGGTACATTTCCCTGCCCATGGTAGATTACTCATTATGAAATTGAGCCATTTGGACAAAAAGGTCATGTGTTTCAGCCCAGTTAATTAAATCAAATTAAAAATGACAGAAAGATTACAGTGCAGAAGGCGGCCATTTGGTCTGTCAAGTCCAGATCTGCTGTGTCAGACCAAGCCAAGCAGTCCCATACCCCACCCTCTCCCAATATCCCTGCAAAGTCTTTCCTTTCAACCACTCATTCAGTCCCCTTTCAACCTCACAATTGAACCTGCTTTCACTGCTCTTCCAGAGCCTAACAACTCACTAAACTTTTTTTTAATCTCATGACCCTTCTGGAAGAAAACAAGCCAGGAATGTGGGCTGAATTAAGTAAGGGGGGAGAAAACAGCCAGAATTCTCACCCCCGATCATTATGTAATCAAATAACATCTCCCACAAACTGATAGTCTCCCATCACTTTTCATCTGAGCCACAGAGTAAGCCATTGAGGAAATTACTGGAACCCCGCCAATGCCCACTGAAGTAAATTGCAACACAATTCAATACCTTCTGAAAGGGGAAAAAAAAATGAAGCTTTTTTTTAAAACATAAAATCTGCAGCTAATTTCACCTTTACCCCTTGGTGAATAATTCTCTTTGCCCAAATCAGGCCTTTATAAATATGGCAGCCAACATGGCTGACTATGATTTCACCAGCTTGTAGAAAATTAAATTTAATTATCAACACTAGGACATGTCATATAATCAATGTTATCTAATCTAAAATAATGAGTCAATATTTCCAGATCTATATATATTAGTCTAGCTAACATAAACAACAGTGGCTGGTCTCCCCAATTAAAAGTCTTTGCAAAACTGGTTACAAAAAATAATTGGAAATAGGGCAGTAGACCTTAATCCATTTACAGTTCTCAGCTGCAAGGTCCTTCTCAGAGGTAATGTTATTTTACTTTCGTAATACAATTATGTTGCTGTGCATTACAAAACCAAACTACATCTGTTTTGAAGTATAAGAAGTAAAAATACGAAAAATCTTATTTTCAGTAGTTGAGATGACTTTATATCCTCATCAAGCTTTAGAGAATGAAATATTACCTTATACTGGGCATTCATTGTTTGCACTGAGAAACCTCCTGGTGCTGAATTAGACAGTTCCCAGTACGGTGGCAATATTATGACAGCTCCAAATAAGAATAAAAATTATTATGCCTTTGACTTGCTAACAAAATCACAAGAAATTATGGTTTCTAAGTATCCATCTAGCAAGAAAATGTTTTTGCTAACAAAAGCACTCATCTGCCAAGTTGTTTAAACTAATACATATGTCCAAAAGTTTGTTAATCCAGCTTTGAGGTATACAACTTTAAGAGAAAATGGTGATTGAAAACTCAAATTAAAATTATGTAATTGCATATTTACAGCTACATAATTGTATTACAAAAGTAAAATAACATTACCTCTGAGAAGGACCTTGCAGCTGAGAACTGTAAATGGATTAAGGCCTATTGCCCTATTTCCAAATACTTTTTGTAACCAGTTTTGCAAATCTAAAAATAAAACCCTGAAAACATTTATTAAAACAGCGCATCATAAGGATATATTGAGCTACTGGATCAAGAGTGGAACAATACATGAACAGCCTACTGTTCTTCAGACAGCTGCTAAATCTTTGGGGGGTGACCACCTGCTACTACTTGGTTAGAACAGTGCAGTCGAATGGGGGTTGGAGGAAGCAGCTTGATGACGACAAGAGCAGGAGTGGGCAGGGAGTGAGATGGTGGGAAGGGGGCTAGAGACAGTGGGAACAAAGACCACAGCAGCTATCATCCTCACCACCTCTCGCTGAGCTTATTCCCTTCCTTAAAGGGCAGCACAGTGGCACAGCCAGTAGAGCTTAGAGCTGCTGCCTCTCATCTCCAGTGACCTGGGTTCAATTCTGACAGCTGGTACCATGCATGTAGAGTTTTCTGTAAGCACTTAAGTTTCCTCTGGGCACTCCAGTTTCATCCCAAAGATTTGTGGGTTCACAAGTTAATTGACCACTAAATTTCCCCTGGCTGGTAGAATTGTTAGGAATGTGGGACGAAGAGGTTACAGGGTAAATTAGTGCAGGGATGGGATCGTTCTGTGAGTCAGCATAGACTTGATGGGTCAAATGGCCTCCTACTATATCACAAGGAAGTATGAAAGTATAGAGGAATAGCCTCAAGTGCCGTAATTAGTGGCTCAGTGTCAGGCTGATGTAACTGGTACCAGCAGAAATCTTCCTTCTCCCCAAGTTGAAGAGGACCACTCACCACCAGCCTCAGGAATCAGGCCATGGTGTAGCAAGAGTTCAAACCTGCACCTCTCAGCTTTAAACATCATTGCCCTCAGAGCTTGAAATTAAAGCTTTCATTTGCAGAAATTTTATTACGCCGACTCCTGCACAGAGTTAACGAGCTCCCTTGCGACAAGGCCCTGTACAATAAAACCAGCACATGGGTGGGATCCAAAGTAGCTCCTCCCATTAAAATTAGCTAAACTGCACCATTTGTTCTTTTATCATATTACATGGATCACTTAACAATATATCATCACTTGGATGTAACACTTGGATCATTTCGAAAAGGTAATTCTGAAAGTACTATAAAAAGTTATGGGATTGTAATATTGAGTAAGGAACTAAATCCTGGGAGCTACATTCAGGTCCTGGCCCGAAACGTTGACCACCTGCTTTTCTCCATGGATGCTGCCTGGCCTGCTGAGTTCCTCTGGCATCAACAGGAAATGAGTGCAAAACTTCAAAACACATGCAAAGATATGTTGTTACCGAATTTACACATACAAAAAGCAAAATGTTTCGTATTGCTCATCCAGTTTCTAGCATCTGCAGTCCTTTGTTTCACTGCATCCCGGAGGTTAGATTTCACCAATACTGATTTAATCTGCTACCTTGCACATGTATAAAAACTATGGCATCTCTCAACAGGATGATACCTTCTGTAGTTCGATTAAGCATGATGAGGCAGCCCTGTTGTGACACTGACCTCACACTTCCATGGGTGGGGGGGGGGGGCAGAGCAAACTGTATGGTACTTTTTGTGCAGACACCGAATCGAATATTACTAAAAATTAAATCTCTAAATTGGGACATCCTTGCATACAGAAGCCACTAATGAGCTTGTCTCCCAGTTACAAAGTGCTAGAAGTGACCTACTCATTTACAGACAGCAGCTGCTTGCAGAGAGCACAGCTCTTGCCAACTGGGAAATGGGTCAGAGCTGTTAAAGGGAACTCTCCATGGTGGCCACAATAGCTGATATGGAGATGAAGGAAATGTTGGGAAGAAAGAAAACAGAGAATCAAAGGTGATAGGGAAACTGAGAATGAGAGGGAAATCAGGGAGAAAGGATATCTTGGTAGGGAGAGGCAACCCTGCAGCTTTGTGGGCTCCCTGTCCTCCACTATAGAAGTGTGACATCAGTGTCACAACAGGGCTGCTTCAATGTGTTTACTAGAACTACAGAGGGTACCATCCAGTTCAGAGATGCCATGGTTTTTATACATGCACAAGGTGGCACATTAAATTAATATTGGCGAGTCAGAGAAAATGAAAGTGATATCCCAGCAGGGACACTTTAATTCAATGGTTCATAACTTTCTATGTCATCTACTCTCTGTTTATCTATTAAGTGAATAAAGCAGATCTTTTTGATTTAATTTCCATTGATAAGTCAGAACTATGTGTTTTGAATTTTGATTACTTCATATGAATGAAATAGGACAGGGAAATAACACCAAGTTAGGTTAAATCACAACATGAAGCCCCCAGTCCAATTTCCCAATGGGCAGGACTTCAACAGGAAATGGAAGCAAAACTTCAAAACACATGCAAAGCAATGTTGTTACCCAGTTTACACATACAAAAAGCAAAATGTTTCATTTTGCTCATCCAGTTTTTAGGCTTATTTTGTTCAGTGTAAATATACTACTGCATGACTCACTGGTGCACTATATTCTATGTACTGACAACACATTGTATCAAT
The DNA here is from genome assembly GCA_030265395.1 of Rhina ancylostomus. Taxonomy (NCBI): domain Eukaryota; kingdom Metazoa; phylum Chordata; class Chondrichthyes; order Rhinopristiformes; family Rhinidae; genus Rhina; species Rhina ancylostomus. The sequence continues at coordinate 25,211,587 of JARFYF010000052.1, read as the reverse complement.
CAGCCAGCAAATAGCATGGAGTCTGCAAGAAAAAACAACTGGTTGTGAGCCACCAATCTGAATCTGGACATCTAATTAACAAAGAATGCTCTGGAGAATAGCACATGCAGGACTGGTGTGCACAGGACATGGTTTCATCCAGTGATGAAAGATCACCAACCTGGAACATTTTGTGTTTCTCTCACCACAGATACTGCCTGGTCCACTGAGCATTTCCAATTTTATTCCCAATCTTTAAAAGTCCACCTGAGCAGGTAGAGTGTTTAACATTCTATTTGAAATCCAGCAATTAGTCCTTCAACACTGCAATGAAAGTGGCCTCAGTAGCTGCTTTGGTGTCAGCTACTGAGGCCACTTTCATTGCCAAGCAATGGCTGCTGTCAGCCAAGAAGAGCTGAGCCAAGCCTTTGCTCCAACATCCATCCACCTACTTTTGGAAAGGGAAGAACATTCTGAGGAGCACAAAACATACAAGTAATTCTTTCACATTACAATCACATCTTCTCTCAAAAAAATACAGATATAGCAGAGCACAGCAGAAAATGTACCCTCTACTGCGCCAATCTAATATTTTCCCCACCATTTGCACTTCCCACTCTAACTGATATAACTATGTTGATGGCAGTCAGAAGTTATTTCACAATGCAAGACCATGCCTATTAAGACTAAAACCACTCAAAGCTTATTTCAGGTAGCCCTTAACTACAATAGTGATTTAATCCACTACCCTGATTTGCAACTGAACCTGATGACATAGGGACAAAACATCAATAATTTGGAAAGTTGTTTCAGGGGAATCATTGAGGGAAATACAATGTGGTCCAAACTCTTGCCATTAAAGATTAAAAATATGCACTAAATACCCCTCAGGTCCTTAGTCTCCTCTTCTCCTGGCACTGGCTGCAGTCTTTGATTGGCAAGGTTGTACTGCATGCAGTATGCTATGATGCACCTTGCCACATGCACTGCACAGCTTCTTATCCATGTGGTGCATGCAGCAAGGGCGTGGACTGATCATCCATTTTAGAGAAGACCCATGCTGCTTTCTACTGCATCTCTGGCATTTGCCTGGCTCCTGCTGTAGTTGTACTCAGCTGCCAGAGTTGCAGACTGCACAAGTATGAGGAGCTGGGAATTAGAGAATAGATTTTGTCCCCATAGACTCAGCCATCCAGGTAGGGCCAGTTGGTATGGGCCAGATGTCTGGCAGACTGCCTTAAGATGAAGGAGTCATGTGTTCTTTCCAGGCACATGTCATTCACTAGGAGGAAATTCTCCTCATGATCCACCATCAAATGCAAGGTGTGGAAATTCATAAGGTGGTGCAGGTCATGAGATTGTTCCCTCATGGGCACATAAATTCGTTACCAGCCAGTCCCAGTGTCCAAGATTCAAGCTTATCCTCACTGAAGTCAGAGCAGATGAAATTATTTCTTCATAAGTACATTGCCCGGGTGATCTCTTTGATGCTATAGTAAATGGCAAATTGGGTAAAAGGACAGGAATCTGCTGTGCCTGCTGGGAATGACCCTGTTACATGGAAGTTGAAGGCATGTGACTTTGATCTGCATACAGAGATCACTCTGAGCTCAAGAGCAAGGTCAAAGATCTCCATTGAAAGTGTGCACTGATACGTGGTCTCAGTGGTCGAAAACCTGAGCCTTCAAACACATTGTTCATCCGAGAGTGAAATACTTTGCCTGTGAAGTCTCTATTGGGTGTGGGTACAATTTTCACAGATGGGCACGTCTTTGCTTCCTGCTCCAAAGTCTCCAACCCTCGCTGAGAAACCTGCATTCTAACAACAATGCCTCCACTAATGGAAAGCTGCCAGAAACATCTTTACTAAGGCAACCATGAAATGAGTACCTCAGCAGCTAAATGCTGGAGAAGACACTAACTAATAGATGTCACAGTCTTTGGACCTGGGAAATATAAGTGGCATGGAATCTGTTATGATGCTGCCCGGTCAGGTCTCCCAGTGTCAGCAGAGTAGTGAGAAAGCAACAAACTAGCACAATGTGGTCTGAGCTGTACTACAAATGTTCCACAACAATCATTGAGCAATTTATGTCATAGAGGCAAAAATGTGATTTACACAAGTATTGTCATCATTTGGTGTGCACCTGACACAGGGAAAACATCAGACATATTGACTTGAATCATGCATGGGAATCCAACTCCAGTTTTGTGATTAGTACAATTTTGCACAGAAATGATCATCTTTCTGAATTTATTCTGGATAAAGTAATAACTGGATCACATGCTCCTTCTTAAATCATTGCTACGTAGTCAAGTGTCTGGATTTAATTGTTTGCAGTAAGTCTCACTTAATTTTTTTTAAACTTATAGAAATGTAGAAAATCAGGAGTTGACCATCTGGCTTTTCAAGCCTGCCCCGCCATTCAATATGATCATCGCTGATCTTTTATCTTAATACCCCTTGATGCCTTTTTCTAGGAATGTATCCATCTCCTTCTTAAGTACATTCAGTAAATTGGCCTCCACAGCCTTCTCTGCTAGCGTTCTGGTTCACCATTCTCTGAGTGAAGAAATGTCTCCTCATGAGGATTGGCTAACAGGTATAGCCTCAAGGGGAAGATGACAATTAGAATAAAGCTATGCTTTCAGCAAAGTAGAGGGGAGAATAAAAGACAGGTTAAGGTGGGAAGAGCAATGAAAATAAAATGACAAAAAGAACTGAAAAACATGGCTTAGTTTAAAGGGTCATGGAGTCATACAGCACAGAAATGGGCTGTTTGGCCCAACACACACACACATACTGACCTTTCTTGATCATCCACAGTAATGTGGATTAGGTCCATATCCTTCTATGCTTTGTCTAGTTAAGTGCCTGTCTAAATGTAATGATTGTATCTGATTCCACCACCTCCTCTGGCAGGAAGTTCTAGAGGTTTAAATCAAACATTGAGCATGCAAGATATAAGCAATAGACAGATCAATTGAAGGTTTCTACCTCCAGTCAGGTTTCCTGTACTTAAAGACCACTGCACTCCAAACTTGTCTATATAATTTAAAGGCACGCTGAAAAGGAGATCTGCATTGAGTAGGAAAGATTGACAATTCTGGAGAAAACTGTACATCAGTACAACTGATACTGTGACAGTCCTAGTTACATCTGGAGTTGAATAGTTCACTCTGGGCGATCCTTAAAGGAAAAGATTAGCATCCAGCACAAGGCTTTAAACTATTAATATAGAACTGTAGATTATATCTGGAGAAGAGTGACTCTACTAAGGAATTTAGCCCAATGCATCTCTTTGGAGCCTTAGCAGAGCTTGTCTGCTCTGAGCTGATGTGAGTTTCAGTGAACGTCCTGAAAAAACTGCAAGACTAAAAGGTAATTGATCACCTACAAAACACTTCAGTTGCTCCTATCCTGTAGCTCTGGCTCCACTGGAAAGTTACCTTCAATGGAAAAAGAAATCCATTGCAGTGCAAATCCAACTGCTGACATCCCAACCAGTCCATCTCATGTCATGCCATTGGCACAGACCAAATCCACTCCTTTCTGCCTGGAATAGTCAGGAGCTCTAATCATATGATGACCCAATCTTCATTGTGTCAACCCCCTATTATTTAGCATGTGTTGTCATCTTCTTCACTTGAGGACACTTTCCATTGATCTGTCTTTAAAATAAAGTGAGCTGAACCAGAGGGAACTCCAGAGCAGGATCACCTACACCTTTAGTTCAAATCTCAGGCCAGCTCTAGTTAACCACAAGTGGCTTTGAGCTGGCATGTCCTGCTCATCAGACTTTAGGAGTTTAGTTAGGTTTCCTGAACCTCAGTTTCTGGATTAATTTGAATCAATTGATCTGAAGGCAGCAACAGTAGGAGCAGCACAATGGGTTCCAAAGACAGAGGCAAAGGGGAGAAGCGGAATGCTCATTGTACCCACATAGGAGAGTTTACATTGAGGATAGGACCTGATTAAACTATGATGGACCCAATGACTAGCCTGTTGATGCTCAGGCAAGGCCAACACAGCAGACTTCCAACATTCCCACAGATACGGGCAAACTGCCCGAACCCATGAAATCATATACCAGCATGAAAGAACCTCCAAAAGTAAACAATCCTATATTACATTTACTAGGGTAAATTTACTAGGGTTAGAATTTTTATTGGGCACCTTATTAAGGTTTTAAAAAAATTTTACTGGTCAAGTGGGGGCTGGGCTGTGCAGGTATTGCACAGACAGTTTAAAAAGCGGACAAAAAAAAAACTTCAGAGGCTTCGTGGGAATCACCTCAGGGAAGACTTCAGAGCAGATAAGTATTTTTCTTTAACTTTGTATTGGCTTTTAAGTGTAGTGTTAAGTTTTTATTAGGGTTGTAATTTACTAGGGTTAGAATTTTTATTGGGTACTTTAAGGTTTTTAAGAAGTTTTTTTTACTGGTCGAGTTGGGGCTGGACTGCGCAGGCGCGGCGCGGACAGTTTAAAAAAGCAAGCAGCCTATACAGCGGGCAGCATTGGAGCGGGCAGTGGAGCGAGAGGGAGCAGAGTGGTCAGGCTTTGCCTCAAGGGGCTCCGGTGAGAAGAGGCTGAGGAAGAGCTAACACCCAGAGAGGCAAGGCCGGTAAGTTCCTTTAAGTTAATTAAAGTCAGATTGGGTAATGAAGGTAGCAGCTAGGGCAGTTGTGTGCTCCAAGTGCAGTATGCGCGAAGTCAGGGACAGCACGCTTGTCCCTGATGACTACACCTGTAAAAGGTGCATCCAGCTACAGCTCCTGAAAACCACGTTAGGGAACTGGAGCTGGAGCTGGATGAACTTCGGATCATTCGGGAGGTAGAGGCTGACATAGAAAGAAGTTTCAGGGAGATGGCTACCCCTGAAAGTCAGGAGGCAGGTAGCTGGGTGACTGTTAGGAAA
>JARFYF010000052.1:25019110-25031930 GCA_030265395.1 Rhina ancylostomus | reverse complement strand
CTACTAATCACATTTTTTTTGTTAGGCAAAAATAAATATGTTTTCAGTATTAGGCAACTGATTCACTGTAATCTTTTGTTGCTTATTAACCATTATTCTGAAATGGAAGGTATTATTCTGTAAGGGATTTTCCCTTAGACAGCTGTTAAAACACAATATTAACACCAACCCCGGGGACTGATCACCTATCCGAAAAAATATAAATTATAAAAACTTGCAATGATAGGCAACATTATTTTTATCTCTTTTCAATCAGAGAGAATCTATAAAAAGCAAATTCAGACTCTGATTATGGGAAATCAAAACAGGATATCTGGGAAAGGGAATAATTTTAAAAAGGTTTGACATTCAGGAAGAAAAAAAGTACAGGAATCTTTTAATGCCCCGTGGGTGGAATATTTAGAATATTGGGATCCAGATACAGGAAAATATGAATTGGTTCAAGCAATAGAAGTCAGACAGAAAGATTTGCACATGCATTTCTATCCGATCTCAATATTTAGATGAGAATTGTGATTCTTTCAAAAAATTGTCAAGTCATTCTAAGTTTCATTGCCTGAGGATGATGAGTTTGTATACATGTGAGACTAGGATGGATATAAGCTGCACTGTGAAAGAGATGGATGTGACAGGGTGAATGTTTTTATTTTCTATTTATTGGTTTCTTAAGCAATATTTTTAGCCCGTTTTCTTCCTTCCTCTCTTGAAGATGCTGACACTTGTGTGTTGCATTCCCAACACAGTCCACCAATACCTTCCCCAGCTTGTCAAAGTCTAAACACATGATTATGATGCCTTTAACATGGCAAAACATCAGAGATGTTTAGGGGGGTAGAATAAAGAAGTTGACTAGATATGTATTGGAATAGTTGTGTCCTTAAGTTACAAAGGAATGAATAAAGATTTCAGCAGTAGATGAGCAGAGGCAGAGGTGTAATGGGCCAAGATATGGATGTAGAAACAGGTGACCTTGATTTGGGGAGGATGTGATCCATGGGTCATCTCAGCATCCGATATGGCAACAAATTTGCAAACAGTTTTGTTTTAAACAGGTATTAGGGAGCTGATGGATTTGGTGATGGGGGGGATGCGTTTGTGACAGAAACCAAATGGCTTTGGCCTTCTCAGTATTAAGTTGAAAGAAATTTCTTCATGAATCCTGTACTGGATATTGGAGAAACAGGAAGACATTTTCATAATGATGGGGGAGTAAAGAAAAGAGATATAGTGGTAATGTAGAATAGGATTAAATAACTGTACAACTGACACTGTGCCTTTGGATGTTGCTACCAAGTAACAGCATGGAGATGAGAAATAGGAGGGAATCGAGTTTAAGTCTTGGGGACCCCATCAGCATTCTTCAATTCCTTCCTATTTTTGTACTTAGCTACCTTCTCCTTAAATGCATCTATACTTTTTGCCTCAATTTCATCTTGCAGTGATAAAGTCCACATTGTTCCCATTATTCAGGGGAAGATGCTTCCCTTGAATACCATGTCAGATTTATTAATGACCACCTTATGTTTCTGGTTGCATGTTTTAGTCAGTACTAAATGTACCTTACAGGTGGCACAGTGGCACAGCTAGAAGATCTGTGTGCCCGAGACCCAGGTTCAGTCCTGATCTTGGGTCCTGCCTGTGACTACACTTCCTTCGATAAGATAAGATATCTTTATTAGTCACATGTACATCCAAGCACACAGTGAAATGCATCTTTTGCATAGAGTGTTCTGGGGGCAGCCCGCAAGTTTTGCCACACTTCCAGGGCCAATATAGCATGTTCACAACTTCCTAACCCATACGTCTTTGGAATGTTGGAGGAAACCGGAGCACCAGGAGGAAACCCACACAGACGCGAGGAGAACATACAAACTCCTTACAGACAGCAGCAGGAATTGAACATGGGTCACTGGTGCTGTAATAGAGTTGCGCTAACCACTACATTACTGTGCCGGCTTCCTCCCACATCCCAAAGATGAGCAGGTTGGTCAGTTAGCTGACCACAGTAAATTGCCCCTAGGTTGTTGGTGAGTAGTAGAATAGGGGGGAATTGGTGGTTATATGGGGAGAATAAAAATGGGATTTATGTAGGATTAGTGTAAATGGGTGGGTTTTTTGTGAAATGGGACTAGCTGAGATGGACTTGGTAGGCCAAATGGCCTGTTTCTGTGCTGTATGTCCCTGTGACTTTATGATTCTATAAATCTATCTTTTCCACGAATATTCTTTCAATCTCTTCTTAATCCTAATGGACTCTATCAGAGAGGAGTATGAGAAGACCTGTTTTGGCCCAAAAGACATTCTCTGCTTCTGAGAAAATGTCTTCAACTTTTCTAGTTCCAATTACTGTGCAACTAAGAGCATTTTAAATGAGATGTCATTAGCAGCCAAATGTTTATCACTCCCCTAACCATAGAGGGAGAATTAACAATCCTGATCCATCTAGTCCTTCTTCAACTGCTCACTCAGGAGCCCTTTTGCCAATAATAAAAACTTTGTGATTGCAAATATTATTTAGACTTACGATCAGGTGGGAATTCAAGTGTACCCTAGTGGGTGTACTTGGTGACCAGTATTGAGGACCAAGGACCTTTACAGTGATTATCCCCTGCTCCTCAACTCTCTTGCTGCAAACTTCAGTTGTACTTGAGCCTCAAAATCTCAGGCACCACTGAACACGCGATTCACTTCCATCTTCATTGAAAATTTACCAGCCAGTGCTTTGATTCTAGGCAATGTTTGGGGGCTCCATGTTGGCTAATGACCATTAGTCTTATTAGGTCCATGCTATAGCTGAGGGTGGAAAGAGAAGTGCTTCAGAGCCACATTATGAATGGTCGGGTGGGCATCAGAGCTGAATGATAGGTGGCTGGTAGGGGTCTGGTGGAGAAGGCGAGAAAGAGACATTTAGAGTGAGATTTGTGGGGCTGGAACATCACGGGTTGAGGTTAGAGAATGAAGAGACCCAGAAGTAGTTGTTACTACATCTCATCTCAGAAAAAAAATTGATTTGAATTGCATAATACTGAAAAAATTGGCACAATGTTTTGCATTTTTAGACAATTGTGTAACATGCACAGGCACTGCATTCCTGAGACCAGTGTCACCAGCCTTTCTGCAGATTGCCTGCAAATCAGGCTGTAATTGAAAGGCTCTATTAACCTGTGGCTAATTATAGAAGACTTTTCAAATGTTACAATAAGCTACTTTTATTAAGCATCTCATTAATAACCAGTTTCGTTTCTCATAGATCCATATAATTAAATTCATAGCATCTCACAGATCCAGATGGTAAATCTCACCAGTGGGATGTTAGTGTAACAGGAGCCATCAAGCTATCTCAGAGCAGTTTTCAGGGCTTTTAGGATCACTCAGAATAAATTTTACAAGGCTAGGCTCCTAAAATGATCAGAGTCAGGCGATCAGCCAACTTATACATTTCTGATTTACCAGTGATTAATTTTAATCACTGTCAGATCAGGAGTTCTCCTTATCCAACCAGTTCAGAAATACTGCTTAGTAAAATACACAATCATATATGAATAAGATTTTACCATACTTCATCAAAGTTAATCTGGACTTTTTATTTCACATCTACTGCCTAGAATGCAGTAGTTAAGTAGTAAACGAGAGCTGCCAGTGGAGAATGAGCACTAACAGTTCTTGTTTAGCAAACCATGTAGCTCACTGTTGATTTGTCTGCTGTGGCCATGTACGGGGAATCAGTTGGTAGCAGCCTGCAGAGCCTCTTCCCAACCAATCGATGAGTTCCAAGGACCACGAATAGAAAACTCAACTTAACATGAGGAGTGAGCCTATGTGGTCTCTGGTGTATGGAGATCACTTTGCACAGCCCCAAGATCCAAGCCATTGACAAATACAGCCACCTACTTCTTGTGTCTTAACCTAAGATGAATGCCAGCAGAGAGCTCGGGTCCAGAGGCTAATTGCTGGCAATTACCCAGGAACATCTATCTGCAATATATCCGGAGCATTTACAACCCAGGAGGGATTTGATTAGCTCGTTTCATGCATGTTAATGATGCCAATGCTGCAGCAGGGAGACATTTATTCTATTAGCACAGACTTAAAGCTGCAAGATGGCAGACTGCAGAAGGTGTGACTTTTTTTGACTTGGAAATAAATTTTTTCCTTCATTTCACTCTCGGCTTGGCAACTGCAGAATTGAGTAAAGTAGAGCAAGGAGGTTGCTTACTGGTATAGTGACAAAGGCAAGCCAACAATTTCCTATAGCATCCCACAAAAACTCAACTTCCATTAATACCATGAGCCCTGCTGCATGTGCACCCATCAGATGAGGATAACTCTTGTCTGAAAAGCCACCTGTTATAATCTGGTTGATTTGTCAGAACAGTTTATTAATTAGATTTCCAGACTCAGTTCCGTGACTGCAGAGCATGCTTATTCTTTCAGTTGCAAGTCATGTGCTAGCTGACTGATACAAAATTTGATTGTTACTTGGAACAGTGTACCAGTGAGTAGTCCAGTACAAGACATACAGAACAGTATAATTTTGCCTAATAATATAGTTCATTAGTCTACAATAACAAAGCACTTACATCGAAATAACAGTTCCAGCCCTTTGTGGCAACAGCCTACCAACATTCATTATTCCTGGCCACACAATGGGTCAAGCAGCATCTGTGGGGAATAGTGAGAACCATAGAACCATAGAAAACTACAGCAAAGAAAACAGGCCATTTGGCCCTTCTAGTCTGTGCCAAAACATTATTCTGCTAGTCCCATTTACCTGCACCGAGCCTATAACCCTACAGACCTCTCTCGTCCATGTATTTATCCAATTTACTCTTAAAAGTTAAGAGTGAGCCCGGATTTGCTACATCAGAATATGAATAGTTGACCCTACATCAGGACTGAGAGTAGAGAGGGAATGTAGAAGGAAGAGGAAGGAGTAGATCTTTAGAGGGGTAAGAAACTAACCAATGCAACAGCTCAATTAGGGTCTGTACCATTCAGAATTGACTTTATTGCAAAGCACACCGTAGTTGAATGTTCTGCTGATGTGAACTGATTAGGACAGCCTGTGCAAAGAGTCACTGGCCTGAGGTGCTGGAGTCTGACCAGTACTTATGAAACTGTACCTCAGCAGCAGTCTACATGCCTGGGAGAGGAAGAAAAATAATTTGTGTTGTATAGAGTTAGAAAAGACAGGATAGAAATTCATCTTTGATCACTATCTCTACATCTATGCTGGAGTATCATTTGTGTGCTGAACTCCTCTTCCAACAGTCTGCTCCATTCCTCTGGTCACTCACCTAACTGACTGCTAGGTTATTAGCCACTCGGTGTGTTCCAGTACTTACCTGCAGTCCCACTGAAGTCAGCTCAACTTTGTTTTTACACAGTGTACTGAGAATGAGGAGCTCTCTGTCAGGTGGAGTGCTTGAAATAAATAGCATTTAAAGAGATGCTTGAGCAGGATGAGGGATGAGTGAAGAGGATATATGGCAATGTAGAAAGAGGAAATTCAAGTGGGAGTAGGTTCGTTGGGTGTATAAGTGGGATGAATCAGTTGGGCTGAATGGCCCATTTCTGTGTCGTACATACCATGTACATATACGGAGCTCTGTTTGTATTTCTTGAGAACACGACTATGACAATTTCTGGGTCATTAATACCATTCCATAAATTTGACAAGGCATTTCCTGTCATAAATCTTACTTGTTCCAATCCTAGCTAAGGTCCTGATAAAACCCAAAACCAAACTAAGGCCTCAGTTTGACTCCAGTGGCTAGCCCTGTCTCCCCCTTGTCCTGGCCTGCTCCAACAATTATCTGAGGCATTGTGCACACCACAATGGCTGAATGGTGTATGAAGGGAACTGGGTAAGAGCCATTCAGTAGCATCAGAAGCCTTGGGCTTCAGTGCGGTAGTTCTGTAGCCAATACAGTAGCTGCCGTGCCACTCAACATCCTTATAGGACATCTCCTCTAACGCCAACAACCTTCTAGATCATTGCTGCTGATTTAAATGTTAGCAAAAACTCAATTAAAATGATTGACAGCAATGTCTGCAAAGCTATTTGTTACATTCAGAGAGTGATAGGAGAATTTTCTCTTTCAAATTAAAAAGGATAAAAGAAAAATAATGTGAAGAATATGTATACTCTAGACTCCAAATTGTCCCAATCACCTTAGTACATTTTCTTAGGCAGTGAATTAGAATGGGAAGAATCAATAAATGTATTTGCATTTGTTCAAAAGCTGAGTATTTAACAAGAAACATTGATTCAGAATGATCAAATAACATGAATTTTTAAAAAAATGAGTAGTAAGCTAAAGTATAAATGGATTACAGTCATTAATTTGAGAATTGACTTTAGGCGAACTCTTGCATTAATAACTTGATTGATTAATCATTTGCAAATTTGAATAAACCACTGTCCAATGAAACCTTACTAAATAATTCTAATCCCAGTGGCACCCTATTTAATTACAGACTTCTCAAATAACTGCTGACCCTGTTTGTCAGAGCTATGATAAATTGAGAAACAATTAGAATCACGGGCATTTTTGTTTGCTTTGTCCAATAAGTAAAAGGCACTGCCCAGCTTCCAGTGAGGTTCTGAGCATTACAATTAGCTTTTATTCCCCTGCACCAAGATGGACAGAGGACATTAGCCAAGATCCCTACTGATTACCAGTGATCACTTGGGTGAAGGAACATGGTATTGGTATTATAATCTGTAGAGAGCAGCTTGCAGTGTGTCGCCACACTACTGCACCCATAGAATTATACCTCAGCGCACCACACCAGCAAGGTTAGCAATTTCAGGAGAGGAAAGGAGATTGGAAGGGAAACAAGCAAGCACAAATAACTGTTTACATCACTCCCTTTTCTGACAGATATGGCAGAAAACTGTATGGAATAATTAAATGTCAACTGCAAACTAAATGTTGAATTTTTCATGCAATGAGGAATTGGAAAACTTCATAGAGCTAAGATAATTAAAGTTCATATGACAGAATACATATGCCCCAGGGCCTGGAGTTACTGCTGAAGACTTCACCATCACAGAATCACTGCGAATCACTGCACTGCATGTTTACATTGCTTGCAATTTTTTTTTTGCTCAGATTAGTTTTTCTTCAGTTGTGATGTTGCAGGAAGATTTGAAATTAGTAGAGTGAATGGGATTCCAAGCATAAAGGACTTGCATTTATAGAGCCCTGCTAGTACCTCAGAAAGCACTTAAAAGCCAAAGAAGTAATTTTGTACAGCAGCTAGTGCCATAATGTTGGAAATTTGGTGGTCAACTTGTGCAATATGAAAACACACAAAAAAAGCATCTTGACAAGATACTTCATTTTTAAAATGCCAATTGTGGGATAAGTATAGGTCAGGACACCAGGAATAAATACCCTACTCTTCTTCAAAATAACACCATGGGATCTTTCTGCATGCACCTGAAGGGCCAGAAAGGACAATAAAATGATGCCTCAACCAAAAACAACACTTCCTCAGCATTACAGTAGAGAGTCAGTGGAGATTTTTTAAGACAAGCTATTTATTTATTAGTCACATGTACATCAAAACACCCAGTGAAATATGTCTTTTTGCATTGCTAAGAATGTGCTGGGGGCAGCCCGCAAGTGTCGCCACTCTTCTGGTGCCAACATAGCATGCCCACAGCTCCTAACCTGCACATCTTTGGAATGTGGGAGGAAACCAGAGCACCCAGAGGAAACCCACACAGACACAGGAAAAATGTACAAACTCCTTACAGGCAGCAGTGGGAATTGAACCCAGGTCGCTGGCGCTGTAATATCATTACGCTAACTGCTATTCTACAGTGCTTCCCATGTTCTGCAATAGTTCCTGAACATAATTCTCTGAAAGAGCCAAAAATTCAATCAGCTAACTAACGCAAATAATTGTTAAAGCTGCCCACTTGTTTATTCAGCAGAGTCCTAGGAAGTACATGTCTCTGAGGACCTTGCACAGACTGATTTTCTCCTGGAACAAATCTCATTGTGCCATTCATACCATTTATGGCACAGAGTAGGTTCAGCTAAAAAGGAATAATTGTGAAACATGCAACATACAAAGTTCAGCTTGACTGTGGTGAGAATCAAAATACAGATTGTAGTGTTATGTGACTATGTTGATGATGTCATTGAGGAGATCACTGATATGTGGTCTATAACTGCAGCTAGCAGCTAGAAGAAGATCTGAAATAACTTGCCACACCTCATTTAAACTCATCTGTTTCCTCGATCACACCTTAATATGTCTTCACTAGGAACCAGACATAACACTGCGTGTTTTTTATTTGCCCCTGCTGCCAGCACTTTGTCATTAACATTAAGAGGTATCAAGGGGCATTATTTTTAGAAGAGGTTGGTCATTTATAGGATTTCTCAACTTCGGGAAGACATAGTGGCAGGTGCAATTATGACATTTAAAAGGCATTTGGACAGGTACATGTATTGGAAAAATTAAGAGGAATGTGGGCCAAATGCAGGCAAATGGGACTAGCACAGTTAAGCAACCTGGTCAACATGGACGAGTTGGGCTGAAGGGCCTACGTCTGTGCTATATAGCTCTATGTCTCTATGATTCACATCTGCCAATTTGCTGCATCGTGTTAGGTTGGGTCTTCCTTGACTCAACTCGCCATCCAGAGCATCCATCTTTGTGCACAAAGGATATGGGGAGCCAGCTCAGCTGCCCTCTGCACTTTAGAATCATCCCACAAAGCAGTGCAGACTGCAAACTGTGACTAGGTGTCAGGCATCAGATCCTAACGTCTTGTCCCTGGTCGAGGCATCTTCCCTTTCGACAGGCTGCTCCTATCAAAGATGTTGGAGCTGTTGTTAAGTAAGTTGCAGTTAAATAGTGCCTTTCACTTCCCTATCAAACTGCTGTTGCATAGCCAATGTATTACTCTTGAAGTGTAAATGACAGTTGGAATGTGGGAGAACATACACAGTCAAATCCCTAACTTTCTTCTCTCTCCATTGCCATCGGAAAATGCCAAGTTTTCAGAATGCCTTCCAAAACACTTTAAATAAGAAATTCCTTTATTAATAAACTTTTTGAAATGTTGTCGCTTTCTTTGGCAATGCAACTAGAGTGGTCATTCCTGACCAAGTACCAATGTGAATCTACTGTCAGTTTGAAACAGAGTGGAAATGAACTGGGGAAAGGGTGAAGGTGAAGGCAATGACATTGACATTAGAATGATGTTATAGGTGGTCAGGGCCTGGAGCTGATGCAGTGACGTATTGTATAGGCTGGCCTTTTCAAATGTGCTACACACATTTAAATCAACCTCAGTAAGTGGATTGAGCAGTAATGAATAGAAAACAGTGCTGCTGCACTAACATATTTCACCTGTTAATAATGCTGTTTTATGACCTGTTATCATATCCCCAACAGCAATATAGTTTTCTAAATATTGTACATTTCCCACTGACAATTTAAAATGGTGGTTGTGCACCCACAGGCAATTTAAAACCATTTCAGAATGACCTTAATCCTGACCTTATGTTTTTTGTTGTTTTCGCAGAATTGATAATGGATCAACTGAATTTAAAATATTCGTCTGGATACTTCATCATGCAATAAAGCTGTAAGTTTGAAGTTTTGTGCTTCCAAAGCAGAATTCTCTCCCTTTTAAAGAAACTGCTTTCTCAGATATTTCCTCATCTGTCCCCCCCATCCCCTGCCACCCCCTCCCCCGAACCCCAACTGTCTCTCAGGCATGTCTGATGAGTTGCATTCTGTACTGACTGTCAGGGTCACCCTGGTGATCTATGTGCAAGACACAATCAATTCCATTTTATTTCTGGGAGGAATTTGGCTTCCTTACCCAGAAACCAATGCACAGTCGCAAATGCCAATCAGTTCATAGAATCCAGAATGCGGAGCAGAGATGAAAGCTATTTCCATATTTCCTTACAACATAGAAGGAGGCAATTTCTGCCCATCAAGTTTATGCCAGTTTATGGAACAATCCCACTCCCCCAATTTTTTCCCAGTAACCTATTCTCCCTGTAAAAACATTAACTGGCCCCTATATTCTACCACCCACCCACTCTACCCCCACCTAAACAAGGGGTGATTTACAATGGCCAATTAACCCTAAAGGCATGTCTTTGGGATTTGGGAGGAAACTGGAGCATCCAGGCAGTCACAGAGAGAATGTGCAAGAACCTGAGGTCAGGATTGAACCCAAGACACTGGAGCTTGAAACAGCAGCTCTACCAGCTACGGCACGTTGACTCCTCACACCTCTGCCAGCTTTCAAATCAAAAGCAGAGGAGAGAGCTGGGTTGATGAGGAGTTCCACAAGAGTTTCGCCCTGCCTGTCCATTGCTTCCAAAGAGGAAAAGCTTAAAGGAGCTGGTGGTAATCCCTATAAAATAAAAGTTTCATTCATAATTTAATGCAATGCCCACTGGCACAATACCAAGATACTGTGGTTTAGTGTGATTTTACTCAACTTATATCTCCACTTGAGGGGACAAGGAACCTACTTAAAACAGTCACTATTTATTCAAGAGAAAATTGCACCATATTAGGTTGAAAATCAAATGAATGGCTTCCCCATTTATCATATGAGGTAAATCATATGAGGTTTATCATATGAGGTTAGATAGAATTTCCTTTCTGCTCTTTGACTACATTGATATGATTAACACTTTTCACTCTTCTCATGTACTCCCTGCCTTGCTTATTTGAAACAAGTACAGACATGAGTTTTTGATGCCTTATAGAGACATAAGTATCATACAGCGTAGAAACAGGCCCATTGCCCACTGTGTCTATGCCACTCATCATGCCTATCTATACTGAACCCATTTGCCTGCATTTATTCCATATCCATCTCTGCCCTGCTCATTCAAGTACCTGTCCAGATGCCTCTTAAATGTTGTTACTGTTCCTGCCTCCACCACCTCCTCTGGCTGCTCATTCCAGAAGCCAACTCAGACCTCCTTTAAACTTCCTCTCTCTCACCTTAAACCTGTATCCTCTAGTTTTATATGCCCCTACCAGGGGAAACAGATCTTGACTAGCTATCTGAACCTCTCATAATTTTATATTCCAGTATTATGTCACCTCAGCCTCCTTCACAGACCTAGCCTATCCAATCTCACCTGATAACTCAAGCCTTCCAATCCAGGTAACATCAATGTGAATGTTTTCTGCACCCTCTCTAGACTAACCATGTCCTTCTTATAGTGTGGTGACCAAACTGTCCACAATACTCCAAGTGCAGCCTTATCAATGTTTTGTACAACTGTAACATATTGTCCCAACTCTTACACTCATTGCCTCAGCCAAAGAAGGCAAGTATTATGCCATATGCCTTGCTCACCATCCTGTCTATCTGTGTTCCCATTTTCAGAGAACTATGCACTTGTATCCCAAGGTCTCTCTGTTCAACAACACTCCCCAGGGGCTTGCCATTCACTGTGTATTGCCTGCTCTGGTTTAACTTTGCAATATGTATCGCTTCACACTTACCCAAGTAAAATTCCATCTATCTTTCCTTTGCCCAATTTCCCAGTTGATCTCTATACTGTTGTAACCTTTGATAACCTTCCTCACTGTCCACTATACCACAAATGTTGGTGTCATCTGCAATCATGCAACCTACATTCTCATCCACATCATTAACATTCATGATAAACAACGGAGCACCCAGCACCAATCCCTGCAGCACACGGCTGGTCACAGGCCTCCAATCTGAAAAACAACCCTCCACTAGCACCCTCTGCCTCCTACCAACAATCCAGTTTTGCATCCTTCTTAACTGCCGCTTTAAAAGTTATCCACGAAGGAAATAATACCCAACAATGTGATACAGATTCATGCCCTGGCTCTACATGTGTTACTGTCAAATTTTTGTGCCCCAGGAATGGAGATAGGAAAAGTCAGGTGAAGTTCCCACATCTAATCACGAGCCAAAAAAATTTCCTGTTGAAGAAGAATTCTAGGAACTGGGAAATTTCTCCTTGGCTCACAAGGTGATAAGATTAAATAGCGCTTAATATCTGATCAAGAATCCAGAAGCTCATAACTTCCTATTCCTAAGTGGTTAGGAATTTAAATACAATTAATTAAATCATCTGCCATCAGTAATGGTGACAATGAAAACCAGTGGATTGTAAAAATATAGTGAAGAAATTTACCATCCTTACCCAGTTTGACCAATATATGAATCCAGACTCACCAAAGTGGTTGATTTTTAACTGTCCTTACCTCGGGGCAATCAGGGGTAGGTAAATAAACCCTATTGTACAATTGCCAGCATTATGTGCACAAATAACGAAGTTGAGTCTGATGTTACAGGCTGCAGCAGAGCAGTTTCTTTCCACAGTACATGAGAAATATGAATGGCCATTTGGGCCCTCCTGTCTTCCTCACAATTCAGTTAGCTTATGGCTGATCTTCAACCTCAGCATCACTTTCCTACACTGGCTGAATATCCATTGTCTTCTGGAATATTCGGACATTATTGATTACTGCCTTGGATATACTCAGTGCCTGAGCCTCTAACAGCCCTATTTGGTAGAGTAATCCAAAGAGTCACCATGCTCTGGGTAAAGAAATTTCTTCTCATCTCTTTCCCAAACAGTCCATCTCTTATTTTGAAACTGTGATCCCATACTCTGAATCCTCAGGAGGGTGAAACATCATTGCTGCATCTGCTCATATTCATATTTCCTTACGACTGTGAATGAGGTCATTTGGCCCACTGAGTCTGTGCTACCTCTCACAGCATTCTCATCAGTCCAAGGTCCCACATTTTTGGGATTGGTAGTGGTAT
>JARFYF010000052.1:24993378-25003406 GCA_030265395.1 Rhina ancylostomus | reverse complement strand
TTGGATAGGCATATGGAGGAGTGTGGGATAGAGGGATATGTGGGAGGAAAGGGTTAGATGGTGGGAGGTGTGGTTTGTTGGGCAGCACAACACGATGGGCCGAAGGGCCTGTTTGGTGCTGTATTGTTCTATGGTTCTATGGTTGTATGGTAAGTTGTCTGATGACATGTGACTTAGCTAGAACTGATGACATGCTATGTTTTTTTCACCATGCAAGCTTTTATCAAAGGGTTTAAATTTGCTCCAAGTGCATTGGTAATACTGTTTAAATTAGTTAGCAGTTTAAACCATCTATCATGAGGAAAAGTTTTGGCAATTCACAGTTGGATCATAATTGAATGACAAATCATTTTGAAGGATAGCACTGAGAGGGGAGTTACAAGAAAAGCTGACTTTCATTCATTATGTTCAGAAGAAAATAGGAGAAGGCATGGGCCACTTTGCTGAGTTCAAGTAGAAAAGAGGTGCCTCTGCTGGCTGAAGGTAGAAAATGAATACCACTGGAAAAGTTGCAGTTGTTTAGATTATTATAATGTTCTGAGTATTCCAATGCTTTGAATCTTAAATTAGCAGGAAATATTATTCTACCTGGAGAACTCTGACATTTGAAAATAAATCATTAAGACATTTTGCAATTGTAGAATAATAGGACTGATTATGAGTCCTTACTCATGAAATCTGCATTAATTACCCGATCCCTGTGATGAACACCATGGAACCAATTTTTGCAACTATCTTTTATTTTTTAAGTTGCAATTTACCACAATGCACTAGAATTCATGGATGCAGAGATTATGAGAAAATCGGGCAGTGCGGAACTCCTGTCTGTTAATATACCTGTCCAACTCCCGTGACTTAGATTTATGGAATGCAAATTAGTCCAGTTCCTTTTAGTTGTGCATATCCATTGTGCATAAATGATCCAATTCACCTGAGTAAAGGGCTACATTAAGAATGCATATATTCTAAAGGTCCATATAATTATTGCCATGTTACACTATGTATGAACTCTTTGGAGCCCAATACAAAACATAGCAGAGAACAGTACAGCACAGGGACGGGCCCTTTGGCCCATGATGTTGTGCTGAACTAATTAAACGCCGTACTAAACTAGTCCTTTCTGCCTACACATGGTCCATATCCCTCCATTTCCTGCATATTCAAGTGCCAGTCTAAGAGCCTCTTAAATGCCTCTATTGTCCAATATTATAAAGGTTTTGTGGTTTGTTAGGAGAGAAATTGCATTATTTCTCTTGATAATATTGAATAAGGCAAGTTTAGAAAATGGAAATATTTTTGATTTCTTAATTCAGGGAGTTTTATTTCAGTGCCTTTTTGTTTCATTAGTAAATGGGACAGTGACCACAGTCACATATGCACAGGGTGCTTAAAGATAATTATAGATCCTTATTTATATACAGAAATAATCTCTGATTAGTTTCAGTGATACTTTCCTTCCCCTATTGGTTAAAACGGTTTCCATGTGAGATATGAAATCATGAAGCTGCATGTGGTCTCTGATGAGTCAATTAGGAGTACAAGTTTTCTGGCAAGTAACAAATGACAAATGAGTTGTTGAGAGGCATGCTGAAACACTGGGTTGTGGTGCATTGGATTAGCAGGGTATTACTTCAATCTCTTGCAGTGCTGAATTTCTGATGTCAACAATGTTGATCTGGATAACAGAGACCAGGAATACTTCACTCCTCCATATCTCTTGTTGCATGTTGGTTGAGAGAAATTCTAATGAAAAGGAACCAGGTGCAATGGAAACTTTTTAAAGGGAATAACACAAATGAAATAATAAATAAATATATTAGGTCTATCTTTAGGAGAAGTGATTTTTTTTCTTCAAATGCTGTTTTGCCTTCACATTGAGTTGTTCAACCTCATCTTTGCTCAAGTGGTAGCTTTGTTTGCAAAGCTTGCCTACACTATAGTTGACATCAGGCTGCTTGTTTGGGCCTCTTGCACATATTTCGACATCATGAAAATCCTGTTGCATTCCTGTGAGCATTCTTTAGTATTTGTTTGCTGTAGGCTGCTGAAGCAACTAGAAAAGCAAAATTTTAAGAGGCGTTTAATGCCAATTGTAGTGGGGCTTGATATTACTTTTTCTTAGTTTACTGATGAGTGCTTGTAAGAATTTATTAGGAGAAAATTCTTGCCTGACAGAAAGTCATTAATTATATTCATTCTCAATTAATGGGAGGATGCCATTCAGAATTAATCTGATTCCTTTTCTGGAAATAGGTACATTAACAAGAGACTGGAGGAGGTTATTGGCTATAGCAAATGCTGTAGTCTTTGCATTGCCAATAAAATCCTACATTGTCATCAATTCACATTAAGAGCAGAGCGAGTTTGGCCAAAAAATGTAACCTATCAAACATTTGAAGTTGACCGTAATTCACATTGAAATAGTAACTCTTGTTCTATTCCATTCAGCTACTCATTTGCAAAATTCATTTCGTTAACATCACAGGTTTCATTTATGGTGTGAAAGTCAAAGATCAAAATAATTATAAAGTTCTAGGTAGGGTGTGGTTCAAGAAGTCAATATAAAATTTTAGGGGATATCTTGCTCTAAATTTGAATCAAAGAATAGAGATAAGTGAAGAAATAAGTATGATAGCCAGAAAAAATAAACTTCTACAATTATTCTTAGTCTCACTCCAATTCAACAAGGTATTAATGAAAACAATTCACTTCTTCAGGACTGCTAAGATTCAAATGAACAAGAATGAGTTCTGAACTCCAGGTTAGAGCTTAAGTTAGTGCCATTCTCAATAATCAGGGAGCGCTAATCGTCAGCTGTGCACCATCAATGTTAGTAAGTCTTTCCCACAGGAGTCTTCACAGGGGATACTCTGGCAACCACGAACAAATAAAAAACTTGCATTCCTATAGAGCCTTTCCTGGTCCTCACAAAGTTCTAAAAGGAGTCACAGCCAATTAATTACTTTTAGAGGTGCAATCATTGTAGAGAATTGTAGACACATTGCAATATTTCAAAAGCAGCAAATGAGATGGATTACTGATAAACCAATTTCAGTGGTAATTGGTTGAGGTAATAGTGTAGGTTAATTTTATACCATGGGAGGGTGGGGAAGGGTGGAGGGTGGATGAGTAAATGAAGTCCTGTTCTGCCTATGTACTTATACTTCACCAGTGACTACCATGAGCAGCAGCAGAGATAGAGAAAGTAACTTGTTAATGAGGAGTCTAGTAATGTAGAGATGTCTCATGACACTTTAAAGAATGGAAGATACAAAATGTAGATTAAAAAGTATGGATAACCAGAGGGGATGGATTTGAAGAAAAAGCTGGTAGTTTTTAAAGTGCTGAAGTGTCTTTAGGAAGTGAACTTCAGAGTGTGGATCAAGGTGACTGAAGTTTTTCCCACTATTATATTGTAGCGGCTAGCTACACTGAATAAAGACACGAGGCACTTGTTTGGAGTCCAAGAGTTGAATGAATGACTGGGGTGCGCTGCCCCCTTTAATAAACACCGTTCCCGCGCTGATGTCACGTGCAGGTCACGTGACCTTCCCGCGCATGGGCTCCACTAGCCCACAAAGAAGGAGTGCCCCACACCATCTTGTGTCGGGGCCTCCGACGACGCTCGCGACCGTGGGAGCCGGTTCGTGAAAGGTAAGTCAACACAAATGCATCTTTGCATAGAGTCTTCTGGGGTAGCCTGCAAGTGTCGCCACATAGTTTCCTAACCCGTACGTCTTTGGAATGTGGGAGAAACCGGATCACCTGGAGGAAACCCACACAGACATGGGGAGAATGTAAAAACTCCTTGCAGACAGCAACTGGAATTGAATTCGGGTCACTGGCACTGTAATAGCATTACACTAACCACTACACTACCATGCCACAAACATTTCTGCAACATCTGGGAGCAGGCTGCAAAACAGGTGAGCTGCCATCCCAGACAAACTCGGCGTCTGCTCTCAAAGCAGGTCATTAATCTTGCAACCCACTGCTGGTCCAATTTGCTCCATGCACTCTGTTGCTTCCACACCCCAACAACCTGTTCCTGCCATGCTAATATCCAACTTTAGGCTCAGCTTTGATGAGGAGATGCCAGATCTCTGCACCATGTCAGACAAATGCTGATGGGAAGCTCACCAGTGTTGGCACCTGCTGATGGCATTGCAAAGAGCCCTATCATGAAAAATATTTCAGGCTCCCCAGGTGTCATCAGCATCCTAACAAATTCTTAAGGTGACAATAAAATGTCATGAAAATAACCTGCTAGAAAGCCACCCACATCTTCAGCAAAGCCTCTACAGTGCCTGAGCTTGAGCCCATCCAACCTACAGTTGTCATGCTCAAGTGATTCAAAGTCAAAGTCGAGTTTATTGCCATATGCACAAGTACACATATGCACAGGTGCAATGAAAAGCTTACTTGCAGCAGCATCACAGGCACATAGCATCATATAAGCAGCATTCACAAGTAAAACATAACTTAAACATAAATATACACTTTTATTTACAAGAAAGAACACAATTAGAACAAAAAAAAGTCCATTTTAGTGCAAAGTGATCGAAATGGTCATAGTGTTCCTAAACTGTAGTGATTAGGGTTTTGCCAGTTGGTTTAGGATTGATGCACATGGTCCTATTGTGCATATTAGACAGCCTCACTAGTATTGTATGGATTGTCCGTATCTGGGGCTCACACCTTTATCTCACACCCAATATATGTCTAATATACTCAGTAAATATTCATCAATTCAAGTTGGAAAATTACTGTGGCGCTAAAAATCTTAATGAAAAGTGCTGGAAGTACTCAACCGATACTGATGAAAGATCATCGATCCAAAACCAGACTCCGTTTCCCTCTTTACCTGGTTGCTGAATATTTACAGCATTTTTGGGAAATTTTTCTGCTTTCTATTGATATACCTGGTACAGCGGACATTGAGCAAGAGCCAGGCTCAGCTCTCTCCACATGTGCAATACACACTTGACAAGGTGGGAATTCACATTGCTGTCAAATTGATATATCCCTGTGTTAGCTGCTATATTTCCTCATTAAACTGGATGAGCCTATGTTGCAGTGCCACATTGAATCTGAAGTTTAAGAGTAGAAGCTGTGGTGGGTGCTGATAAAAAGCAGATAGCTATTTGTTCACCATCTGCAGCATAAATAGTGTACACCTCTGCATCTAAAGCAAGCATAACCTCTATTTGACATGCTTATGGCTTGTGTAGAAGGCTTCAGGGTTATATATGCCCTTTAACTGCCACATCACTTACCAATATAAAAAATGGAAGCAGCTCAAAACTTCCATCTGAGGCCGTTACTAAGAGCACAGGGACAGAATATTAAGGTAGCTGCAGCTATGCAACCACATCAAATCACTTTCAATTACACCCATGTTAATAGTTGCAAAAGAACCTGCTGAAAGGCATGCTTAGTCATCATTGATTGAAGATGGTTCCAGCTCCACTGAGGATATGCCGATAATGTTATAATGGTATTGGCATGTCACAACAAATTCAATGACTGGTCAGCAGAGAGAACATACACAGTACAACGTGCAGCAACAAAAATAGCACAGAGAGAATAACACAATCCCAGGAGTGATTCTCATGCAGTAATCTCATTGCGGAGCTCAGTCGTTATTGTGAACAGGCCACCTTAACCCAGGGGTTATCCTACCTGAAATTCAGCTTGCACTTTCCTGTAAATGTCATAACGAAGTGCCAATGTGGGCTGTGAGGAGGATGTAGAGAGGTTTCAGGGTTCAGGGTGAGGATATGACAGATGGAACATAATGTGAGAAAAATATGAGGTAGAAAAAATTTAATAAACAGTCATTTTTAAATAATGAGAGATCGAAAGATGTTAGCCTTCAGAGGGACCTGTTTGTCCCCCTAACCAAAGCACCAGAAGAACACCAATATGTAGGTACTGCAAGCTATGAGGAAGACAAAGAGTATGTGGATATCACTTGCAAATGGATTTGAGTACAACAGTAGATATACCTCCTCCAATTATATAGGACCCTGATTAGACCATACTCAGAATATTGTGTGCAGATCTGGTCTCCCGACAGGGGGAAGAATATATTTGAAATGGAAGGCGTGCAGCGATGGTTCACTACATTACTTCCTGGGAAAGTGGGCAAAGCAGACAGGGCCTCTACTCTCAAGTTGATAAGAATAAGAGGTGACATGAATGAAAAGTACAAATTAATGAAAAGATACATATCATTCAAAGCTTCACCGTCACTGGACCTAAATCATCTTCAGCAGCAGTGTGGGAGCACCTTCACTGGAAGGACTGCAGCAGCTCAAGAAGGTGGCTCACCAACACCTTCTCAAGGGCAACTATGAAAAAGCCATTAATGCTGGCCTTGTCACCGACAACTAGATCCCAAAACTGAATTTTTTAAAAATCATATTCAAAATATGGGCAGAAATTTCACAGTTATTAGTGTACTACATTACTGGTCATATGTTTCGTCAGAACTGCCATCCAGCTCTATATTGCAATGGAAAGGGAAACCTAAGCTTTTAGATCCTGAGATCCTTGGCAATCACCTACAGAAAGACTGGCTGAAGCTATGTCCAATACAAATATAATTCGATAAAATTATTTTTGTGTTTCAGCACAGCTTCAGAACTGTATGTTTCAATTGTAATCCTCATTTAAATAATTATATATCTATTTTAAGTATTATGATTAAATGATAGTTGAACTTGAAATCTTAAGATGGATCTGACTTGGAAAAGAAACTTAAACTGACATCAAGAGGAAGATGAAGTAATTGGCAGAGTTGAAATAAAAGTAAAACCCTGCATCAAAACCAATGTTAATTTAACCACTTATACTACAGAGACAAAGTGAGACAACACACAAAAAGGGAGATCAAGTTAATGACAAATTATTATGTACAGTTATAGAATAGATTCTTGTGCTTTCAAGGAACTAAACACAATCATTGAAAGAACTACAAAATTTAGAGTCCCCAGGAATCTCAAAGGTACAAATGAAAAGTGAATGTTGTTTTCCCTCAGGATGTTGGCATTACATCAGTTTTTGGTCTTGTCACCTCATGCCATTGTAGAGCAGGTGAGTTATAGCTGAGACTAAATACAAAGGTTTCTTCACTTTGGCTCAAAGGCAGAGATGGCTAATGTTTTGCATTTTTTTTATTTACCACACTTGCCAGCTCTGGCACTTTTTTGGAAGCAGAATTGTTAATTTTGTGCCAATTAGTTGCTGAATTATGAACAGTTTGTACTATGGACTCCTGCCCATAGGAATTGAGTCAAACTTTTTCAACAAACAAGACGGGGATAAAAGGAAGATTGGCTTTGTTCAGTCTAGTTAAGATTTAATGCCAGGATCGAAAAGTAAATGCATTGTATATTTACCAGGATTATAGTAGGTGGACATTATTCAAGGTTGGAAATTGGTCTTTATGACAGACTCATTGCTTTAATCATTCTGGAATCCAGGAAGGTTTTCAGCTGTAATTTGGTTCCTTTGGGAAATTATCTCAATTCAAGACTGTTTAATTTTTATATTATTTGCAGAAAGGAATAAGCTTGATGTCTTTTCTTGAATCATGTTGTTATCCAAGGGCATGATTCACACTAGAAGACAGCTCACTGCCAACATCTCCCAGTCATTCATGACACCTTGCATATGTGGCCATTCCTCATGTGTGAACTCAGCCACCCATTGGAGAACATTACATGTGAATGATATTCTGTCCCCTACCATTATTTTCACACTCACTCTGCACGATATTACCTTCCCAGGGATCAGCAATAAGACCCTGATTTCTTTCATTGCTTTTTTGAACCTGGAGACTCTTGAGTTGGTGGTGAGAATTCAACTGCTGATCTGGTTAAAATCAGCTAACTCAACTGAGAGTGTGGATTAAATGGCTTACCTAGTTTGCATAGAACAACATAATTGCAAACAGGAACCAGCTTGGGTTCTGTATCTGTAAAAGTTCAGTTCTAACATGAAAATTTCAGAGGTTTTTCTCCTGGTCTCATTCTGCACAGAGCCTTCAGTAAAATGGTGTTTCTCTGGCACATGGATGCATTTTTGTTAGCAAGTTACTGTTATTACAGTCATTGGCACAGCTGTCCCTTACTTATTAACTATGCAGTACACAAAATATTTTAAAACAGAGGAAAATTAATAACAGTTTTTAAAGCACCATACCATCTATAATCAATGCATTCAAAGACTTTATTTGTCAGAAATACACTTCAATAATAGCTTTCTGTCTGATTTTCAGTCAATGCCAATAGAGTCCTTTATAGAGTTATACAGCACAGAAACAGGCCCTTTGGCCTAACTCATCCATGCTAACCCCATCTATGTAAATCCCATTTGTCTGCAATTGGCCCATACCCTCTGAACCTTTCCTATCCATGTAGATGTCCAAT
Source organism: Rhina ancylostomus (assembly GCA_030265395.1). Lineage (NCBI taxonomy): Eukaryota > Metazoa > Chordata > Chondrichthyes > Rhinopristiformes > Rhinidae > Rhina > Rhina ancylostomus. The sequence continues at coordinate 24,994,971 of JARFYF010000052.1, read as the reverse complement.
TGAATTTTAAATGTTGTAATTGCACCTGCCTGTAACACCTCCTCTGGCAGCTCATTCCATTTATCCACCACCATCTGAGTGAAAAACTTGCCTCTCAGATCCCCTTTTAATCTTTCCCCTCTCACCTTAAACCCATGCCCTCTAGCTTTAGACTAACCTACCCTGGAAAAAGACTGTGGCTATTCTACCATATCTATGCCCCTCATAATGTTATAAACTTCTATAAGGTCCAACCCTCAGCCTCCTTCACTCCAGGGAAAACTGTCCCAGCCTCTCCAGTCTCTCCTTATAACTTAAGCTCTCCAGTCCAGGCAACATTCCTGTGAATCTTTTCTGCATTCCCTTTTGCTTAAACATATCCTTCCTATAGCATGGCATCCAGAACTCCAAGTGCAGCCTAAACATTGATTTGTATACCTGTGATATGACATCCTATGGTGCTGCGGGTGATGAAGGCAAGCATGCCGTATGCCTTAGTTACCATTCTTGTCTCCCTGTGTTGCCCCTTTCAAGAAACTACTTTCTTGTACCCAAAGGGCCTCACGGTTCAAAAACACTCCACAGGGCCCACTATTCTCTGTGTATGTCCTGCCCTGGTTTAATTTCCCAAAATGTATCATTTCACATTTGACAGAGTTAAACTCTGGCAACTATTCCCTTGCCCACGTCCCCAGTTGATCGAGATCCTGTTGAAAACCTTCTTCACTGTCCACTATACCACCAATTTTGGTGTAATCTGCAAATTTACTAATTATGCCACCTACATTCTCTTCCAAATCATTCCTACATATGATGAACAATAAAGAACCCAGCACCAATCCCTGCAGTACACCACTGGTCACTGGTCTCCAACCTGAAAAGCAACCTTCCAATACCACTCTCTGCCTCCTACCACCAGGTCAACTCTGTATCCAATTTCCTAACTCACCCTGGATCCCATGTATTCTAACCTTCCAGGCCATCCTACCATGCGGTACCTTGTCAAATACTTTGCTGAAGTCCATGTAGACAATGTCCACCACCCTGCCTTCATCAATTCATACCACCCTTGTCAGTTCTTACTGTAACAATGCTGAAAAATGTAAATTACAAGGAACTACCTCCTTTATTTAAATTGACATTTTCTTTTTTTAAGAATTAATTTTTATAAGTACCTTTCACAGAAAAAACTCCAGGCAGAGACTACAGGGTTCGGAAACCAATCTCGCCTGTAGTTTTGGTCATCTTTTAACAGATGCTCTCAGGAAAATGTCTTCATAAATTGTTTTTTTTTACAGTCTAGAAGATTTCTTTGTGTTAAAAAGTGAGCAAGTCTATTATTAATTATCAGGTTTTAGAACAAAATATTCTTCTTGCTACACCCTAAATAAGAAATTAATGAGAAACAGCATAAACTTCCCTTTGCACCATGGTATCAAACACTCTGAATCAGATTTGACTCAGATCACACTTCCTTTATAGGATTTAATCAAGTATGCCCAGGTCAAATATAGTTTTGGCAAGAATAGAACATTGCACATACAACAGTACAGCACAGTACGGGCCCTTCGGCCCATGATGTTGTGTCAACCTATATAAACCTACACCATAATC
>JARFYF010000052.1:24757868-24772158 GCA_030265395.1 Rhina ancylostomus | reverse complement strand
AATAGAAAGAAAATTTGCTAAGCAAGAGTAGAAAAGAAAGATACATTTTGCAAGGAAGTGCCCAGTGGAGTACCACATCTGTATGAAGACTACTGCTTTTCTAAATATATACAAATGACTTACATTTGGATGCACATGGCACAATTTCCAATTTACAGATGGCACAAAACATGAAGGCATTGTGAAATGTGAGGAGTATAGTAATAGAATTCAAGAAGATATAGACAGGCTGGTGAAAAAGGCAGACAAGTGGCAGATGAAATTTAATGCAGAAAAATTTATTGTTTTTGGTAAAGAGACAACATAAACTAGATGGAACAATTCACAAGAGACCTGCCAATACATGTCCGCAACTCACTGAAAGGAGCAAGGTGGGTTGAGAAAATAATTAAACAAGGATGTGGGACCCCAAGTTTTATAAAGAGTAAGAACAATAAAGTTACAACGAGTTTTTATTTTAAAAAATGGCTCAGTTTCAACTGGCCTACTATGTCCAGTTCTGAGTATCACACTTTAGGGAAGATGTAAAGATAGCACAAAATATCTACCAAAATCATTCCAAGGAAAAGGGACTTTAGTTAAGTGGATTGACTGGATGAACTTGGGATTCTTGTTCTTCCTCATTTTCTTGGAGCAGAAGTTGCAAGGGACCAAACACGGCTACTCACAATCACAAAGGGTATAAACCGGGTAGACAGACAGAAACTGTTATCATTGAAGGCGTGGTCAAAAACTAGTGTATAGAACAGTGATTGTCAAGAAAATAAAAAACGAGGATTTTTTTTAAAAGGGAAACACAGTGACCATTTAAAGTGAACTGCTAGAGTCAGTTGTGGAAGCAGGGCCAACTGGATTGCTCTTACATAAAGACTGCAGATACTAGAATCTGGAGCAACAGACAAGGTGCTCAGTAGGTCAGGGAACATTTGTGGAGGGAAATGCGACAGTCAACCTTTTGGGTCGAGATGCTTCATCTGCAATCTCAATCATACTGTAAACATTCTAGAATATACAGCACTGAAAAAGACCTTTTGGCCCAACTCATCTATGCCGACCATAATACCCACCAAATCAGTCCTATTTGCCTGCATTTGGCCCATATCCCTCTAAACCCCTCACATCCATGTACTTATCCAAAGGTCTTTTGAGCGTTATTACAAACAAATGTGGTCCAGATTTCACTGCCTTTAGGGATAATGAAAACAGAATCAATCTACTACCTTCCAAAAGGAAATTGGATCAGCACTTGAGAAAAATAACGTGCAGGACTTTGGCAGGAAAATATCAATCAGACTCGATGGGCCAAGGGGACAAAACAATTGTATGATTCCATGACTTCAAACCTACTTCATTTTCAGGAAGGCGCTTTGAGGCATTTTGAAAGCACGTTATACATTCTTCCTTTTTGCGGTCGTCATGTTTTGCCATTTCTAGGTTTTGCTTCCGCCTCTTTTCTCGGGATATGCCATTCCACACACCGCCCCAGCAAGAACCTCATCTCAGTCTCTCCAGTGGAGGGAACAGAGGCGTGACCTTGCCTCAGCCGCCAAGAATAAGGATTGACCAATCAGCGGAGCGTCACCAGTTAGAACACATTCAGCCTACATCAGTTTTGTTTTTTTAAAATTACACACCCTTGGACAGTAAACCTGGAAGATACGCGGAATAATTAGAAAATAGATCTTGTTCATTGAATTTAAAATACCCCGACATGAAGCCTTTGAACGGGAGGTGTGACGCCATCGCGTCGTCTCGGCGAGTGGAGGCGGGCGGGTCGGGAGGAATCGATAAGCGATTGATGGCTCAGCTCCCCAATCAGTGCTGAGAACCGCACGTCAGTTCGCGTCGGACGTCGAGCTTGATTGGAAGGGGGCGCATTCCCGATTGGACAGAGCCAATGGGATTCGACGTCCCGTCAATAAGGGGCGTGGCTATGGACCTTCCGACGATGGAGTGAAAGAACAAAAGAATTAATTCAGGGGCGCTGGCGCTTTTATAGAAAAAGAAATATTTTTTTAAAAGAAGAGATTTATTATTTAATGAGGAAAATATTTAATGATAATCTTGTCCTGTTAACGTTATACAATGCCGAGTAGTACAGTGTTTACAGACATGGAGCGGGACGATGGCGACTCCAGGCCGCTCCACATCGCCATGGAGCAGCTCACCGTGTTCGGCCTCGAAGACTCGCCGCCTCCTCATGCTCCTCTCGCTCAGCATCGCCGGGCCCTGGAGGCCGAAACTCCACCTTCGCCGCCGCCTTCAGCTGCCGCTGCCGGCGGAGCTCCGGTGGCCGTGGCCGGGTCACTCCTCCTGCAGGGCTCGGTGACGGGCAGTCCGCAAGGAGCGGCTCCTTGTCCGTGCCCTGCCGGTCCCGGCGGCTTGCCCCTCGTCTCCTCCGTCCTGGCTCTGTTCGAGGCCGAGCAGATCCAGCAGCAGCAGCCCAGAAAAAAGAGCGTCAACATGACCGAATGTGTGCCGGTGCCCAGCTCCGAGCACGTCGCCGAGATCGTGGGCAGGCAGGGTGAGTCGGGGCGGTAGCAGCCGTCGAGGGAAGGAGTTCGAGCCTCCAAAAGCTCACTCACTCCGAATGCCTTGTCCCAATCCTTGTGTGAACCCCTCTCTCCATTGTTGTCCCTCTATCAGTCTCAACTCTTTGTCTCACTCCACTCCATTCTCTTCCACCCACCCCTATCCTATTATCCGCCCTTTCCTTCCTATGTACTTGCATTCGGTCTGTGCTCTTTCCCCATCTTGTTTTCTGTCGATCTTGGCGAGGTGGAAGGAGAAGCTTACTTCCTTTGTTTCACTCTTCTCGCCGCTTTTCCATCGTTTCCTGTTTTCATCATTTGTTTCTTCAAATAAATGAAGATCAGTAGTTAAATAGAAGAGCCATTTTAATGCACAGTGCTCCTGAAAAGTTTATTTTTTTAGAACATTAGTGATTGTTGTTTTGATCGAATGGTTCTCGTTTTCTCAGTCAGATGCTAACAGTTCCATAATTTTACTAATACTCTTCAATGTTATCGTTGATAATACAGATATACAATTATTTACCCAAGTTACATCTGGACGATAAAAATTATGTGGATTTAGAGAATTTTTATTTTAGTATCATATTTATAAAGGCGCTAAGTACACGTTTAACTTGGTTGACAATTTAAATTCAACATTTGTAGTTAAGGTGCTATATCTATAATAAAAATATGATATCAAGATACTTAAAATATAATAAGCATGGTATACCTGGTTTTATGAAAGGGATAATCTGTTGAAGTTCTTTGAAGATGGATCTGATAAGAGGGAACCAGTGTTTGTGTTTGGATTCCAAAATGGTCCCATGCAGGAGGTTATTGAACAGGGCTAGAAAATGTGGAATTGGGGGGTGGGTTGGGGAGGGGTAATATACTGGCATTGGTTGATGGTTAATAGATAGGAAACAAAGAATCAGAACAAATGATTATATTCTGGTTGTATCCAGGTTGGAAGACTGTAACTAGTAGGATACCTAACTATTCATGATCAAGAAGAGGTGACCTCATTGAGCCGCTTACAGGACTCACAGGGTAAATGTGGAGAGGATGTTTCCCCTGGCTAAGGAATATACAGAGGGTCGTAGAATTCTCTACTCTAATGGGTTGAGAGCCAAGCTCATTCATTGCATTCAAAACAGGTCAATTAGGTTTGTAATTATTAGAGGAATTAAGAGAGCTAATTTAGAGTTGCATGTAGCAATGCAGAATTTTGGCATAAGTTAGAAGAAATGATCGAAATTCACCAGATATGCCCCATAGACATGCACGTGTTGGTTAAAGCTGAATGCTTTGGAGCGGGTGCAGAAGAGGTTTACCAGGATGCTGCCTGGATTTCTTCTGTCTATGTGCTATAAGGAGAGGTTGGACAAACTTGGGTTGTTTTCTCTGGAGCAGCGGAGGCTGAGGGGAGGTCTGATAGAGGTTTATAAGATTGAGGGGCATAGATAGAGTAAATAGCCAGTATCTTTATTCCAGGCTTGAAATGTCTAATACCAGAGGTTATGCATACAAGGTGAGAGGGGTTAAGTTCAAAGGAAATGTGCAGGGCAAGTTTTTTTTTACAATGGTGGATGCCTGGAAATGCACTGCCTAGGGTGGTGGTGGAGGCAAATACAATAGAGGCATTCAAGAGGCCCTTAGATAGGCGCATGAATGTGCAGAAAATGGACATTGTATAGGCAGAAGAGATTAGTTTAGTTGGACATTTGATTACTAATTTAATTAGTTTGGCACACCATTGTGGGCTGAAGGGCCTGTTCCTGTGCTGTACTGTTCTATGTAGATGGCAGAAGAGCAGGGAAATGTGCAGAGGTTAAAGATAAGAGAGCTTGAGGGGCCAACTGGCCTACTGCTGATTCTACTAAATTTTTAAGTAGCACTTGGAATCATTAAAAGCCTGTTCTCGTTAGTGAATGTATCATATTTTTAATATAAAGGAAATTAAATCCATTGTTCCAAACTTGGGTGCCCAGTATTTTTGTAAATCTCAGTTTGTCTTTCCTATTTCAGAACCTGGTTGTATCCATTTAAGTTTTGGGTGCAATGAATTTATGATTAGGAGGTGTAAAATCTGGATATATTAACAGTCTCCAAAAATTGCTTTTTAAAATGGGTAGTGTGCAAGAGTAACTCATTAGTTTCGAATCTGCATGCTTGGTGTGCAACAGACATGTTCTTGATTCTTTTTCAAAATTGGGAAAATCTAATAACCTTGCTATATCATTTTCTTTATTACTTTGATAACTGCCTTTACGTTATGTACTGCCATAATTTTGTTGTACTCAAAATGAAAGTTGATATAGCAAGATGTGGGTCTACAGTGACCCAAAAAAAACAATCATAAGCAATCTTTAACGCCCACCATTTTGCAGTCTTTAAATCCCTGGCTTGATATTACCAAGTCATGACAATTTAATTTCATTATTTTCAAACTGCACAATGGGCAATGCCTCTTCACTGCAATTTCTTACTTTACCCTTTTTTTGTATGTATGAAGAAAATGCACATTAAAATATTTTGTATGTTGTAGCCCAATAGAATATATTACAAGTGTATTTTCTAGCACATGGTTGGACTCTTTCTCATGGTTCTATTTGCTAGCTGAGCTATGTAATAGGTTGGTGTTAAATTTTGAGTCTTGCTGTTTACTTGAGCTGTAAGACTCCTGTGTTGATATGTGCCCTGGCAAGGAATGTTGTATTGTTTAAGGAAGTGTTTTAAAAAAAATAAAAATGATTGGTGCCATTTGTTAGTTATGGTGCCTTCATTAAATCCGTGTAGAAGAGAATCATTTCTCTAACTATGAACGACTTTCAAGCATTCCCTTTTTGAATATTTCACTTCCAAGTACAAATCATTACTTGGGTTTTAATTATACTATTATTAATGACTTGTTATAATAAAGATAACTATAAACAGCTTAAAGTCTCAGCTGTAGATGTACAAGTTACAAAGTCTTGGTTCCAGTCCTTCTTCAGAGAGACTAGCACAAAGTTAGGGTAACACCTAAAGGGCAGCACTGAGAGCGTGCTTTACTGTAAATGGCCTTTTATTGGGTGAGGGATAATACTATCCTCCCATGTACCCAAAAGATTCCATGGCTTTGTTTAAAAGAACCCAGAGCTCTGTTGATTTGTATTTGTTTTTCATCCAATAGCACCAAAATTTCTTTTTTGTATTTATTGAATTGACATTTCAAGACTTTTTTGATATTAGTTACTATTTCTTTGATAAATATAGCACTTCAAAATTAGTTGAGAAGTTCTTTAGGACATTGCGGGGTTGTGAAAAGTATTTCATGCTTTAAACTAATAATTAAGGTCTGTAACAATATCTTGAGCACAACTGTGCTTAAAATATTGTTAATTGATCACAAGCTTTCAACTTTTTAATAACAGAATAGTTCTGCAAGACACTTTTCAGGTTCATTGAAGATCCAACTAGTTAAGAAACAGTATTTGAACTACACAAACCAGAATGTCAAAGATTCATTCCCTAGAGTGCAGATCACAATCTGATTCCTCGTAGATCTCCTATGGTTGACCTCTGTGCTTAAGAGTTCAGTGAGAGAAAATTGGTCGATGTTCTTGCCAATTATTAATATTCATTGACATTTTGAAAATTGGGTAAGAGTCATTACCTTTTGGGTTAAAGGTTCTTGGGAACTTTTATTTTACACAATAGAATGAATGGACTTACCAAAAGTGAAGTTTCAGGATTTCTGAAATAAAATGGCACTTTTCCCATTGAGGGTTTGATGAAAACTCAAACTTTGGTTGACTAGTTCTAGATGTACAGGAGCAAATTGTATAATCTGAAAATTCAGCTGTCAATAACCCCTCTGACCACATTTAACTGGAATAATATAAATCTTTGTAACTTTATAGCTTTGGAATGTAATTTGTGTTTGGGCAACAGTTCAATTGATTTAGCTGGAAATATCTAAGTCTTAGAATGCCAAATTAAAAGGAGAATGTCCTTTGTTTGAAATTTGTATTTAAACTGTACAAAAGTGAATGAATTTTAACATGGTACGCAAGAATCCTGCAGGAAGTAATCTTATCAGTTTACCTTTGCTAATTTCTCTGGGCAGGAAGGAGGAATTGACTGATATAGTGCTGATTGGAGAGAAAATATGATCTATGATCATTTTTTCCCTTTGACAAGCAGATTAAATGAATCGTATAACTTTAAACTCTGCCTGAGCATTATTTGATGAGTCATGAGTTTATGGCAGTGTGTAACAAATAAAAAAAACAATGCTTTGTGTTATTCAGTTGCTTGCTCAACTTTAGCACTGGCAAAATAAGAGAATGCTAGAACAGATGGTATTGCCTTTTTGTAAAGTTTGTTTGTTATTGATTTGTTAGCTTAAGATGGATTTTTGAATTGGCGTCTGGGGAGGAGAAGGTTGGTTATCTTCAGTTTAGTTTGGTGGATATTTGATAAATGGATGCAAGAGACACTTGTGTAGCTATACAGTCAGTTCCTAATATAGTTGGGGAATGAAAGGCACTTTATATAATGCCTTTCAAAATCCTCAAATATCCCAAAATAGTTTAAAATCAAAGTAGCACTTTAATATACATAATAATAGCCACTTACATGCAGCAGGCTGCTACAAATAGCACTGCTTTTTCCTAGTAATGTTGTTTGGGGGAATAAATATATTATCCCATACTATTTTGCTAACTCATTAGTTATCTTCAAAAGTAGTGGCAGGGGGTGTTTTTGCTTTTGGGTTGATGGCATTCTCCATATTATTGCTCATCCTCACTGCACTGGATATTTGACCAAAATTTGATCTGCCATTCTACGTAGTGCAATAATGTTATAATGGCATTAGGAAATCCCTGGATTGTTTGAGTATGAAACAATGAGACTTCAACATCAAATAGGAAGAGCTGAGGTTGTTGCTGTATTGTATCCTGCAAAAAGTGCATCAAACTGCTGATAGCAAAAAAGAACCATCTTCAATTTCATGCTTTGTCATGGATAGTATTGTACTTTTATTGCAGCTTAGTTTGACGTTGAGGGTGGGGACTTGTGAGCTTTGGGTATTTGGACATTTTCATGTAGTTCATTTGGTGCATGTTAACCACTGTCCTTCTGGTCTCTTCTTAATAGAAGCTAGACCAATATGGGCTACTTCATCATCAGAACTGTAAATGTCAGCCATGGTTCAGTAGTAGCTTGCTTGCCTTTTTCAGTCAAAAGATTCAAGATGTGAACACACAGATCTGGGCTGACAGCAGTGCAGAATTGAGGGATTGCTGGATTGTAGTCTATTCAATGAAGTTTTCAACTAAGGTCCTCTCTACTCCAAGTGAACATAAATGATCCAGTGATATTTTGAGGGCATGAATTATCATGCCTTCTGTGCAGTGGTTAGCCTTCAATCAAGAAAGCAGAAATTCTGGTCAGTAATGACCACATTTCAAAATTAGTTGTAAAGGCCTGTGGGGATGATCCAGAGATTGAATGGTAGTTAGATTGTATCTTTTTTTACAAATTGAACTTTTTTTTTCTATCTATGGAATAGTTGAACTGCTACTTCATAGTTAAATGGAAGATACTTGACAAAGATGCTGAAGATGTCAACTTGAAGAATTGTTTCAATATTGTTTTGGTTTTGCTGCTATAATTGTAAAGTGGATGGTATCCAGCCTGGCAAACCAAAATGTCTGTTTTAAAATGACATGGGTCCACTGTTGATAAGTTGTCACAATTAAGTGATAACTTTTTCTTGATAAATTCCAGTTTGCTTTTGTTTGACCTCGATTTGCAGGTGCCATGGTGTCTAGAGAATAATGAAGGAAGAACGTGTCTGTCCAAGTTCATTTTTTTCCATCAGGAAGCTGTTTCCAGTGGGATATTTGGACTACTGTCCACTAGCAAATATGTTTGAACAGTTGCTTTAGTGCAAATATTTATTCCAAATAAAACTAGTCACTCAATAATGATTTGGTACTTGTAAGTTGTATATAATAAGACCTCATGTAACTCAAAGTATGAATATTGGGTGGTGAAGTGATGCTGTAATGTGCGAAGTAAATTGCACTAAAGTTTTAATAAAGCTGATATAGTTGACAAAAAAGCACTCCTCCATTCTCCAAAAACACCTTGTTATACTTTATCCCAGGTTTCCTGTTGTAATTTTCAGTGCTTGCCAAGCTAGAGGCTCGACTTGCTACATACTCCCTGTAAACAGAATAGGGTGCCAGAGTTGGGTTGGTGTTGTTCACAAATGAATTAAAGCAGCTGCTTGAATTCAAGGTCACTGCATAAATAGACTAAATGCTTAAATAGACCAGTTGTATCAGTATGAGACTGAGATTAATGTTTTTCAGGGTGTTAAGAGAATAGGATGGGCATGTGCAGTTAATGTTTAGCATAATTTTATTGAATAGAAAAACAATTCAGTGGAAAGATTTGTAAACAAAGGAGAAAACTTTAAAATCAAGCCATTGCTAAACTCAAAGCCAACGTAGTTTGGTAGCACAAGGCTGAGCTGCACATAGCCCATAGTAATATTGAGGCAGTGCTTTGGCTGAGCTCCAGTTTTGTTTAAAGAGTGCATAGGTAGAGAACTTGAATTGATGAGTTCAGACAGGGGTAGTAACTTGATGTAGCTAGTCTTTGCAGTGAAGAAGATATGAGATTGGAACCTCTGGCTGTACAAGAACAGTAAGATACCATCTAGTTCTGGTTCAGTTTCCGGCAATAATTGGGGAGTTTGTGTTTTCTAATTACCAGTTTTTACTTGGAGGAAATTGTTACCCCTCTGTTACTGGGTGTCAGACAAACTGTGCCTAATGATTTGATGTGACAGTGAACCAACTCAACCATAGTTGGTGCTTGAAATTTTTTTTAGAATGATGGAGCTTGTGTTGCAAGGCTTTCTTTCAGGATTTGGAGTTAGGTGAAAATGTCAATATTAAAGATGAGGTTGAATAAGAGGATAAAGGGATTATGGAAATCTGGTTAAATGTGATTTTTAACAATTATTTTTTATTAAACCTGCTTACAGGATGAGATTAATGTGATGAGCACATCACTGTCAACACTGATATTCATTACATGACCATAATTTTCCATGAAGTGCTTGTAAACCATCGTTTTACGCTGCTGTGGTCCTTCTGTTGAAGGTGCTCTGAATTTGATTCTAGGTGCAGAGTTGAAGTAATTGGACAAAATAGCAATTAAGAAAGCATCTGTAGTTCCAAATTGGGATTGTGGTTCCCATTTGTCTGTTGCTATTGTCTGTCTTGGTGGTAAAGGTTGTGGTTTTGGAAAGCGGTTTTGGAAAGAAGTTGAGCTATGGTGCAGTGCATTCATAAATGACGCATATTAAAGTTTCCAGCATTTTCTGTTTTTTAAGATCTCCTGCACCTGCAGGTTTCTTGATTTGCATAGAACCAATTGTTTCTTTTAAGGATTTTACTGCTACTCCCCTGGAAAGAAGCATTTCATGTCTTGACAATCTGCTCTCAAGAAAAAATATACCAATGTCATTTGTGGCCATGGCTTTTGATGCTTTTTGTATTGGTGTGTTGTCTTTGTATTAATTTTTAATATAGTAATTTTCCTCCAGACCCACAAGCATAGGAATTGGGATCAGGAGTAGGCCACCTAGCCCCCAAGCCAGTTCTACCATTAAGAGCATGGCTTATCAGATTTCAACTTCAACTCTTCAGTCCCATCTTCTCACAGTAACCTTTCATCCCCTTATCTTAACTGACTCACAAAAATATTCAAAGACTTTGCTTCCATTGCCCTTTGTGGAGAAGTTCTAAAGACTCATGACTTGTAGGGGGGGAGGAGAATATTCCTCATCTGTCATAATTGATGGCTCCTCATTTGTTAAAGATTCATCCAAAGGGCCTGAATTGTGCTGTACTGTTCTATCCAAAGTTCAAGATTCTCCCACAAAGGAGATCTTTCCAATCCTTTCTACATTCACCTGGTTTAGTCATGGGTCAGACAGCACAGAAAGTTCCTTCAGCCCACCATGTCCATGCTTTTCATCGTACCCAGCTATACTAATCCCATTTACCAGCATGGCTTAATGCCATCTGGCTTGGGGTGAGGGAAGTGTTCTAATTCCCTTTGAACCTCTTACTGCTTAAACTAACCCCACACTTGTAGTTGTGGATGACTCTTTTATGGGAAAAGCTTCCTATTATTTACCCTATATATGCTGCTAATAATTTTGTGTACCACTATCAGGCCCTGTTTTCTCTCTCCCCACTCCTTGACCCCTTTGCTCCAGGGAGAACAAACTTAGCCTGTTCAGTCTCTCATAAGTGAAATGCTTCAAAGCAGACAATATTCTGGTGAACCTCCTCTGCACCCTCTTCAGTACAACCACCATCTTCCAATAGAATGGTGACCACAACTGTATACAGTACTCCAGCTGTGGCTTGGCCAATGTTTTATTAGGTTGTATTATAGCCTTCCTGTTCTTGTATTCTCTAATGAAGGAATGCATCCCATATGCCACCTTCACCTTATCTTGCCTTTGTTGTCAATTTCCTGGTCTCAGTGTTCCTCAGTATTTCCTAAGGCCTTGCCATTCATTGTGTATGACCTACCCTTTTAAGCCTCCCAATGTTTATTACCTTGCACTTAGCAGAATTAATGTCCATCTGCCACTATTTTGCCCATTTTACCAGCTGATCATGTCATCCTCTAGCCTAAGACCACCTTCCAACACCAATTTTCATGTTATCTGCAAAGTTACTAATTCAACCCAGATTCATATATATATATATATATATATATATATATATATATATATGGAGAGAGAGAGAAAGAGAAACAGTCACAGCAAAAGCAACCATCACCTATCTCCAAGCCTATTTTGGATCCAGTTTGCCTTGGATCCTATGGATTCACATGGAACCTTGTCAAAGGTCTTATTGAGTTCATGTAGATAATTAATCACACTGCTGTTATTGATGCATTTTGTTACTCCTTTGAAAAATTACTTGGACAGGATCTCCCTCCAACAGAGCCATGCTGAATACCTTTGATTAAGCCTTGCCTTTCCAAGTACAGATTAATTTTGTCCAATAACTCCCAATCACTGTTAGTTTCACAGGACTGTAATGAGGTGGTTTATCTATGCTGCCCTTCAATAAAGTACCACATTTGCTGTCCTTCAGTATCTGGTACCTCACCTGTGGCCAATGAAGATTTAAAAAGTTGTCAGGGCCCCAGCAGGCTTTCCTCCCATAGTAGCTTTGGAGACATTTCATTAGGACTTAAGGAGTTTTTTCACTTTTATGTCAGCTAAATCATCCAATACATCCGCCTTTTTAATGTTAACATGTTCTGGAAGTTCACCGTACCCCTCCCTGAATTTTCCAACTGCAATTTAGCCTGTACTAATACTGTACACAGTATTCCAGATGAGGTTTCATCAATGTCCTATATTACTGAAGCATAACTTCCCTACTTTCATATTCAGTTCCCTTACAATAAACAGCATTTTGCTAGCTTCCATGATTGCCGGCCACACCCACTTAGCCTTCTGTAAATGTGCTGGGACAATCAGATCCCTTTATTTTCAATCTCTTGTTAATATGGTATGCTTTTTATTTTTCCTGCCAGTTTCACACATTTCTCATTTTATTTGCACATTTACTTACCCATGTTTCTTTATCTTCTCTATACCTTCTTCACAATTTTCATTCTTATCCATGAGTCATCAGCAAATGTGCTAACTGTGATACAAGTAAGATGATTTAAGTTTCTGATTCCAGTTGGTAAATATAAGTTTTAAAAGCTAAGGGACCCAAATGCTGCTTGTCTGAAGCACCTGAATCAGGTCCTTTCTTACTAACTACAGTTTCCCAACCTTCAGATAATTTTTGGGAATGGTTAATAAATTACCCTGAATCATCCTGATTGCTCAGTGCTGGTATTCCTTTAAGCAAGAATTTTAATCAACAAATTTTTTTTGTAACTATAGATAATAAGGTTTTAAAACAATCTGTTTCAAATGCTATACACTTGAACACACACTGGGAGGAAAATCTTGCAATTCTTAACCAGATGATTGCTTTGCTATATTACTTGAAAATGAAGACCCTGTTGTTCTGTTTCTTACATAAAGACTTTACCTTGAACTCCCCATAACCTCTCCTTTAGTGCTTATTTGGTTGGTATTCTGGAATTTAAACCCTTAAGTCATAGATTTGGTTAAGAATGGCAAGATTTGAGTCTATCTAAGGGCAGTCTGTTTTGTGTTGAAGTATTTAATTTTGTTGCCACTTTGCCACTGTGATACTTGTCCTTCCCACTGAATATTTGATAAACGTTATTTATTTTAATATACTTGTACAACTTTTTTTGCTGTCTGCTAATTAAAGTTTTGACAACTTGCATTTGCAGAAACTTTATTTCTGATTTCCTTTTAATTTGTATTCCGGTAAAATCTTTTCTCCTTTTGTTTCTGGATTTATATAGTTCATTGTTTATTTTTGTATGATTTACTAAACATTTTTGATGCCACTTGTTCAATGTATCAGTAAGTTGTATGCAGGTTGAAGAGATTCTGCTTTGTCTTCAAATGGTTTATGATGCCGTCTAAGCTATGAACACATCTGGATGTAGTGTATAAATGAAGTAATTCTGTTTATATTGTAAACTGGGTGTTCTGATAAACTAGTTTGTGGTGAGTTATTATTTAACAATTAACATTGACTGTTTCTCTTTCCATGGATGCTTTCTGACCTGTTTCCAACATTTTCTGTCTTTTTTTAAAGATTTCCCAAACTTTGCAGTTTTTAATTTTCATTTATTGTTGAATATGTTTGAGAACTTTCAGAATGCTATTAATGATAAGGCATTAATATCATTATTAGAGTTATGTCTAATTAGAGTTATGTCTAAGTGGATTTTAAATGTATACCATCAGGATTGGGCTTCATCTGAGTTGAATTGGTAGGCTTCCTTCAGTATGTGGTGAAGATACTTTCACAATGATGGTTGACAGAATTTCGGGATTTGGACCTGATGAAGGCATGAGGGTATTGTTCAAATTCAGCATGATGTGGGATTTGGAGGTAAACTTGCAAATGGTTTTGGTGGGTTCCATTTCCCCTGTCTTTCTAGGCATGGGGCAAAAGCAAAATAGACAGTGTGCAGATATGGGAAGTGCTGTCAAAGATGCCTTGAATTGCTGTACTTTAGCCACACTATTATCATGTATTGTTAGTGAGTGGAGACTGTGAATGCTTATGATGCGGTTTGCTTTCCATTGTGTTTTAGCTTCAAAATTGTGAAAGCAACACATCTCCTTCTGAACTTTGAAACTAGTGAAAAGGATGTCAGAAGTCATTTGCAGCAGGGTACTTTGTTTCTCTGTATTTGTGGTTGGTCCAGTTACACATCCTAGAACACAAAAGAACACGAAAAAAGGAGCCCTTCAAGTTTGCCCCACCATTTAATATCATAGCTGATCTATGCTGGCCTCAACTTTTCTTCTGTGCCATTTCTCCATATCTTCCTCAATCTATGAAATATTTATCCACCTCCACTTTAAACACTTCTCATGATCCAGCTTCCACCACCGACCAGGGCAGAGAATTCCAGAGATCCACCACCCTCTGCAAGAAGAAATTTCTACATTCCTCAGTTTTAAAAGACCAGCTCCTTATCCTGTAGTTGTCCCACTGTTCAAAACTTTACCACTAGTGAAAACATCCCAATATCTTCTCTGTCAAGCCCCCGTTCGGATTGTGCGTTTG
>JARFYF010000052.1:24580634-24591345 GCA_030265395.1 Rhina ancylostomus | reverse complement strand
TACTGACTTTACTTTCTTCATCTCCTTAAACACACTCTAGTTGTGTGGATTCCGAGATGATTCATCAAGACAACATGGGGCTGGGGGAGGAGGGAAAAGAGAGAGTTTCTGAGATGTTGCACTTCTGTCACTTATGCAGAGCTCCTGATGCATGGTTTTGAGGTTCTCAATATAACCTAGGAAAATGTTGATGTATGAAGGGAGCTGGGGCATCCTTGTGTACTTGTGTATAAATCACAAAGTTAATATGCAGGTAAAGTAGGTAATTAGAAGGGCAAATGGTACATTAGCCTTTATTGCAAGAGGATTTGATAAACAGAGAAGGGATATCTTGCCATGGTTTATAATCAGGTCTCAGCAAACCTGCTCTAATGTATACAGTTTTGATCTTCTTACCCAATAGAAACAACATGCTTGCAATGGATCTTTGGTACATTCCCTCTACAGCAAGGGAGAGATGGTGAATCTGTCATTATGATAAAAATTTGAGTAGGTTAGGGTCTATTCATTGGAATGTAGAAGAATTAACAGTGATTCAACATTCAGAGGGCTCAACAGGCTAAACATAGGTCAATTGCTTCCCCTTCGCCAGGGAGTCTAGAATAAAAGGGTTCCAGTCTCAAAATAAGGGTCAGTCACTTAGGACCATAATGAGAAGTTTCTTCATTCACAGGGTGGCAAATCTCATGGTGAGCTATGGAGGCCCAGCCATTGGTTGTATTCAGAGTTCAAGAGATTTCTGGATATTACAAGAATCAAGGGATATTGGAATAGGGCAAGAAAATGACACTTAAAAGATTAGCCACAATCTTCTTGAATGATACAGCAAGCTCAAGTGGCCAAACGGCTTACTCATGTTCCTATTTCCTATGTCCTTGTGCACAACAGAGGGGAAACAACCACTGTCATCTCCATGCAGCAACTGAAATTAAAATAAATTAACTCCAATTATGCCATAGTTGTAAATTCAAAGGAGGACCAACAAACCCCCACTACTCCAAAACCATTAGTAGTCCAGTGATAACCACGAACATTGGCTGAAGCAAAAAAATTCTCCACCATCCTGTTCCCAGTCGGTCACTCCTAACATACAGACAAAATCCCTAGCGAGAAACTGAAAGTAGAACATTGATTACATTAGCAACTATCCCTTCCAGAGAATCCGCTGCTGTGTCAACCTGTTCACAGACCGTCTCAATAGCAGTTCAGTAACAACATCAGAACATATGCCAGACTTCTAGTTTACAAGGGAAGAGTAATTCCAACTCTTCTCTATTCCACAAGATTTTAAGGAACTGAACACCTGAGAAATCTGGAATGGAATGCCAGCACTAGCACAAATTTGACTGTTTTGATTTATTCTTTCCTGATACCAATTATACCTTTAAGGTATTGGTTTAAATTAAATATAGTTTTAAATCAATTACAAATCAGACTAATCCAATTACTGAGTGATCAGCACCAGCACCAACATTAAAATTAGGAATCAATGTACAATATTCTAAAATACAAAGCTATTAAACCACGGTGAAATACGCTTTTTACTTACTTTGGTCTCCTAAAGATATGTCCGTATCGTGAGCAGGCCAGGCCCACTGTTGGAGTATAAACAATTGGCATTAATTCCTCAATGTTGTCAAGCAGCACCCTATAGAATAATTTTTCATTTCTTTCCTGGATTCCCATCACATAGATGTATCTGTAATGGAACAACAGTTACAACATAAACACTTGAAAATATTTGCAAGATTGTTCACATGAAGGCATTTTATTTTCCTACTTTGTATGTCTGGGACTAATAGCAAAATAATAAGAGCAATTTCACTCCCCACCCACCCCCACTGAAAAAAAGCCTCAGAATGGACAAATGTCACTTTAAACAAAAGGCTATGCGGATAAGAAATAAAATAGTGATGCAATCTATGTCACAGCCATATCTCCAATCCCAATAAGTTTATGTGCACTGAATTATAGATCAAACAGGGTCACTTTTAAAGCTTGGGATTTTGGAGACTAGTACAAACATAATAGACTAGGAGCATTTTGTTAAAATCTTTCATAGTTAGTACATCAAAATTATGGAACCCTTCCAAACAACACCATACCTTCACCACTGGTATTACAACAGATCAAGGTGGGGGCTCATTCCCTCCCTCAAAGGCAAATGAGAATCATGCAATCATTTTCATTCTTGCCCAATAAGAAATTCACTGAAGTCTGCTGCACACTGGTGTTACTTACCACATTACAAATGAGTCCTGATTTTAAAATAGTGAACATCTTGTGGAACACTTTCATGGAAAAAAGTAATAAGTCTGTCAACTTTTGTTTTTGCATTGTTTTTTTATATTTAAATGTGGGAACTGAAATAATTCTAGTCTTCAACTAAATTGCAAAATGACTACATTTAGACAGTGGAGTTATTTTATCAGCTTAGTTAAGAAACAAAATTGGATACTTGACAACTTCAGGACTGAATAAGTTCAATTTCAGACTGCAACCACTGCTGCCTTTGTCTTCCAGACAGTAATGGATTTCCCTAGACTTATCTTCTCTTGGTTAATGACTATTTGTTTGCCTTGCAATAACATCCCTTTTATCATTAAATCTCTTTACTTTCCACTAGAACCCACTCCACCTCTTTTGTTCTTTCCTCCATTCCCCATTTGCTTAAAACAAGATGCAGCCTGTCAAGTGAATCTGCCAAGTATGTCCTTCAAATTTGTTCCTGAATTTAAAAATAACAGTTATAACATTAGGTACTGGAGGATATACAAGGAGATCGTAGAAACTGCAATTGCAAGCATCTTCAAGAAAGGAAACAAGTTCATTTCTGATTCATCAGAGATTCATCTCAAGTTCATCAGTGGGGATGGGGGATGTCTGTCTCCCTGAGACAAGTCAAGTCACTACTTGGATCCTCCTCAAACACCTCCTCCTAATGACTGAAGAACTGCTCCCCAAATCACAATGCAGATTCCATACACCTAGTCTTGATGACCACAGTTGACGTGATCTTCATTATAACTCCAAAAGAAATGCAGGGAGCAGAACAAAATTACTATATAGCCTTTTTCAACCTTAATAAAAGCTTTTGACATCATCCACCTGGAGGAATTGTGGAGCAACCTCATCAAATTCAGCTGCCCACCAGAAATTCTCTTTCTTACATTTGCTTCATGGTGGCATGCAAACTTCCCAACCAATAGGCCTACAACAGAGCTGATCTCAATGCAAACTTGCATCAAAACAAGGCTGCATCATTGCCCCAATATTTATTTTAATTTCTCTCCACTATGCTGCAAATGTTCAACAGATCTCTTGCAGGAGGTAAGCTGGTTTATTATTGTCACGTGTACCAAGGTACAGTGAAACACTTGCTTTGAATACCATCCATACAGATCAATCCAGTACAACAATGAGTGCATTGAGATAGTACAAGGTAAAACAATAACAGAATATGTTACAGTACAGAGAAAGTGTAGTGCAGGTAGACAACAAGGTGCAAGGTCATAACAAGGTAAACTGTGAGGTCAAGAGTCCACCTTATTGTACTAGGGAACCATTCAATAGTCTTAAAACAGCAGGATAGAAGCTGTCATTTAGCCTTGTGGTACATGCTTTCAGGCTTTTGTATCTTCTGGTGGTAGGGGCCGGGAAGGGGGTGGGGGGTGGTAGAGGAGAGAAAGGAAGGGGTGGGTGGTATCTTTGATTATGCTGGCTGCTTTACTGAGGCAGCGAGAAAGTGTAGACAGAATCCATGAGGGGAGACTGGTTTTCAATCGCATGCTGAGCTGTGTCCAGAACACACTGCAGCTGAACTAGTGGGAAGCTATTCAACTGACAGAAACTCCATTCCAGAGTGAATCAACTGGATCTCAGTCGTGTGCACTACAAAGACAATGCTTGCATTTGCATGAACTTGGGAGATCAAACTCCAAGCCATCGCTGTTTCAGTTGATGCAGCATGTGTGATGGGCCTTGCAGTCAACATCAAGTATCCTCCACCAATCTGAACTCACCAACACTACCCTCCAACAATAAAGGCTCATGACAAAACCTGGAAAATTTCTCACATCTCAGGAGCTTCCACTTGGCAAATACAGACAGTCATCAATGATGAAATTCATCACCACCTTAAATATGCAGTATAGCTTTAGTCAATAAAGAAGGGCATTTGAAGACCTAAACTTCAGACCCAGAACAAAACTCGTCATCTATCCTGCCATACTATGTACTGAAGACCTAGACAAGGCACTGGAAAGATGCCAATGTTGACTCTGCAGAATCCTCCAAATTTCCAAATCAATGTCTTCTAGACCAACATCACCAGTGTTAAGGCCCCAATTCCACTCAGCCAGCCTGACACAGACATTATTCTGAACTCTCATCAGCTGGAATGTGGAAGAGATTCAAGGATGTGCTCAAATCCTCCATTCAGAAATGCAACATCCCCACTGACTTTCAAGAATCTCTCACCCATGACTGTACAAGAGATGGAGCATCTGAGATGGTATTACGACCTGCAAGTCCATGCATTGGGATCACACAGAAACTCTGCATAAACAGTGGAAGGAGCACACAACCTCACTAACTACCCACCCACCCACCCAGTCAGGCACCTCCTGTGCCATCACTGGATGAATCTGTGATTCCCACATTGGCCTCAGTCATCTTAGAACCCACAAAATTGGGGTGGAAGCAAGTTATCCTTGATCCCAATGGACTGCACAAGGAGGACCACCACATGTTCAGGCCAGAATAAACACTGGCCAACTTAAAACAAAACTTAAAGTTAAACTGAATACTTTTCCCCAAAAAAAGTAGTAATAAAAAAAATTGCTTCAATTAACACTTCCGTGTTATGAATTACCTATGATGTTGGTGTATCATACTCTGAAAATTCTATTCCACTGAAACAGGCAAGGAGTGAAACTCTAGAAACTAAACTGAGTCATTTTCCAAATAGTTCTCAACATTAGGCTGACTGAATTGAAATATTAAACCAATGCATGCATTAGAGCATCAGATAGATAATTTGAATTCATCAAATAAATTAGAGGGAAAACAAATCTTAAGTGACTGATTACTTCTGACGAAAAAAAAGAGCAGATCTACAATGCCAAACTATATTCATTCACTTATTTTTAATTGTTTGGCTCCTAAACAGAAATAAATAACTGGTTAAAAAAAATGTCAGTGTTGGATCCAGTTCAACTGTCTATAACAGCTTTATTTCCCGAATTATTGATTCCCAGGTCCAAACAAATAAAAAGTTTATCTCTAGAAATCTTCAAGAAAATACGGTTGGGTTCCTTCTCTAAACATATTCTTCCACATCCCCTCCCCTCTCACTTCTTTCCCAATTTCAAAATATTTCAGCTGCAAAGTACTGTTGAGACAGATGAGAGAGTTAACAGGAATCTGCCTCAACATCTCGACAGATGCACATTGAAACAGAGACAAAACATCAATAAGGATAAGAATAGCAGATAAATATACCTGTAAATAGGTTCATTATCCTTTTTTTTAAAATGGTGGGCCAAATTTAACTATTTCTGACAAAGACTGGCAGCTTAAAACCAGTTACATTTATTCTGCTGTGTGCTTCAAAATTATAGACATTAACGATCAGAAAATTAGATACAACCAGGTTAACAATGTGACACATGGTCACAGCATAGCTACAGCTGGCAATTTTCAGTTACCAACAAAAGAATTAAAATTAAATGTGCAAAACCATGCAAGATTCAAAATGCAATTGATTCAGCTTCATTCAATTATGGTACTATACCTATAATCACAAGTGTACTCAATTATACATTTAACATCAATTAAAACAATCGTAGACAAGAATAACTTATCTACTAGGTAAACATGTGACCTAGCCTAATATCCTCTCTCAGCTGTACAGTACAAGAGGCAATAAATGAGCCATTCCTTACTTTGTTAGAGGGTTCCGAATTTTTTCCAAGTTCTTCTTGAAGCGCATTGCTTGGATATCTTGTGTTTCTATTTTAGGAGGTAGAAGCCCATGCAGGCCAAGCATCTGTCGTTCTTCCAAAGTAAATGCCATGCCCTAAAAACATATTGACAAGTGCCTCAACAACAACAACTAGAGCAATGTCAAGTGAACACAATTCTACATTGATGCATGATTCACATCCATCCAAGATTCTTGGTCCAAACAGACTGATGACCTGTGAACAAAAATTCAATCATTCTTCACTCACCCACATTTTTAATAAATTTCTTCTAAGAAACATTTAATGGTCCATTAACCAATCCTCAATCCATACCAGTATACTACCTCCAACCCCCACATGCTGTAAAACTTTGATAAGGTGCCACACCAGATTAAGCAAAGGCCTCCCAAAAGTCCAAATAGCCCACTTACACTTGTTCCCTCTGAGCTATTCTTCTATGAGAATTTTTTGAGCTTAAAGCATAAATCCACATAGAAAATAAGATTGGACAGCGTCAAAATACCTTTCAACTCTGGTCAATTGTATCCAATATTGTGATGCTGCCAAATATTACAAAAATTGGCAACCAAAAACACCAGATACACGTGTCAAATGTTATCCATTAAAATGGTAGATGTACAATGTTTACACAGACTGCAGCCATTTGACATAAATATTACAGTCATTTTGAGAATCAATTTATGCAGATCCTGATTGGTTATAGTGAAGTGCAGCAAGAGAAATTCTTATCTCTTATGTATATAGATATACATCTGTTCAATATTGGCAATTGCAACATGAGACACGAGACATTCTGGGACGATTAGCCAAAAAGGTTCAGATAATGAAGTAGGCCACGTTGAGACAGATGAGACAAAGGCCGAGTTAACAGGAATCGGCCTCAACATCTTGACAGATTCACATTGAAATAAAGCCAAAAAACACCAATAAGGATAAGAACAGCATATAAATATACTATAAATAGGTGCAAAACATACCAGATGCTGAAAACAGCCATCAATTGGAAAGAGACGAGATACAAATGGATCAGGCATTTAAGGGCACGATGCATCTCAAAAATCATTGCATCTGACACCTTTGTAGTGTGGAAATACCAAGAGGGCACCTCTGCCTCAAACACATTTGCTCCTCCAGTCTCTAAGAGCCTCTACTCCCACAATACTATCTCCCTTTATTCTTAAATCCTGGGGTTACCTTTGCTACCCTCCATTCTATAAGTACAGTACCATTTTAGAATCTGTAGAACTTTAAAAGATGACAACCAGTGGATCCACCATCTCCACAGTAATCTCTTGCAAAATCTTGGAATGCAGGTGATCAGGCCCCAAGAATTTAGAGCCATTCAAAAAAAAAATCAAACTAAAACCAATTTCTTTCAGCTCCTCATTCACTCCAGACACGTTTTCTATTATTTTCATGTGTCTTCTCCAAAAAGAAATATTTAATTTCTCTACCTTATTACCAAATTTTTTTTGCATTCTCACTAAGTGAGTGAGATTTAACATTAGCTTATCTTTTCCTTTCTATATCTATAAAAGCTGATGGCACACAAACAAAAGCTTTTCACTGCATCTCAGTGACAATAATAAACTAATTCACACTTCTTCCTAGATTACTTTTGTATTCTACTTTCTTTACCAATGCTTTGGCCCTCCTTTGCCAAATTATCCAATTTTGCCAATACTCTTGACTACTAATCTTTTAGGCAATATTACCAGTAAGAGATCAAAAGGAAAAAAACATCTACAACTTCTTACTAGCCATAACTGATAATTTTCCTGCTATTTTTATACCATTAAAAAAGTACTTTTATTAATGCTTGAAATATTACTCATTGCTTGTTTACCATCAAAAGCTATTAATGTAGTTTACTAATCTATCATAACCAATTCATGACTCAGACCTTCAGTAGTTTGCTTTGTTTGGATTTTCAGAATGAACTAAATCATTTTCAGGTTTATATAAAAAAAATCCATTATGACCACTCCTCAAAGGCCCTTTAAATACCAGATTATTAATTAACCCCATCTTTGCACCATACTAACCTATTCCCTCATCAGTGCTTCAGTGTACTGACCTAGAAAAACATCTCAAACAATTCATGAATTCAATACCACGCTAGACTCAATTATATGCACAAATGGCATATTTAGTGTTAAAAGCCCTGAATTTGCACTTTAAAACTTGAACTAAGTTTACTGTGCAATCTTTCTCCCCCTGCAAATATAAATTTAAACCCCAAATTCTGCTATGTCCCTGCTTTCCCCTCCCTGGATAAAACTCTTGATAACCCTTCTCAAACTATGCTCTTTCAGCTCAGCATCAATTTTCCCCTCTTGTTTAATCCCTATGAAAATTCTCCATAAATTATTGGTGCTATAAAAATTTGGAGAAACAATACTGTTTTGTTCCGTGACTATTTTAAAATAAACATGTAGGACTTAAGTCAATATAATGAGAAAACAAAAATAACAGTTTTGATTAAGGGACACTGAGCCAAAACACCTGTTCTCTCTACAATGAGGTCTGCAGTTTCTATTATTACAGCAAACAGCTAATCCCATCATTAGACAATGGAAACTCATGATACCCTGCAATATTTCAAGAAATAATTATGCTACTTAATGTTAAAGAGGAAGTCAATTACCTTATTTGTTCTGGGACTCAGCATCAACGGTCTGCCCTTCTCCTTTGTGTGTACACAACGGTACAAGTATGCACATGGTCTTACAGCCAATTTAAGTCGGGACAACATCTTTCAATATTCAACCTGCAAGAATTTAAAGGAAAGCACATTCATCATTGTAGTGACCCATATTTGTCGTATTCTACAAGTGGAAGTTTATGGATTTGGGCCTTCTAGAAAATCATGTTCATAAAAGGCTCACTACAATGGCATGCTGCCAGATCTTCCTTATTTGCCAACAGCAAAGACTTCCACCTTCTGAATTCCTCATGAGATTACTTACCATTGTCATTTTGCAATAATTGACAAGCTTTTGAAACAGGAATTGCTGCATTTTTCACAAACTGTAATTTCTCCATCAATCCAGTTGAAGTGAATGACTTGCTGCTAGTCTTTTGTAAATGCCACTGTAAACCAATGCAGGCAATGGCTCAAACTGACAATAATGATAACATCCACTCGTACCTCCCAGTGCCATTCTAAAAAAGAAATGGCCAGTTTGGTAGCTCAATGAAACCTGTAGAGATAACATCTGCTTGTATACTTTCTACAAGCTTTTAAAATCAACTGAATTTGGTTGGAATTCACTGTACCTTCATCATGGGTCTCTCACTCACAACACATGCACCAGAACTTTGGCCCAGGATGTGTTAAATTATGGCAAAATTAATATAGAGAATGAGTGGTGGAAACACTTGGAATATTTTTTAACTTGGGGCTAGTTAATAACAATGGAAGTTCCAATCCTCCCAACAATGAAGGATAATCTTAATTGAGATTTGGCAGGACCTTCAAAACATTGAACACTATAACAATTCTTTGTTAAAGGCAAGCATATAGAAACAGCAATTAATAATTTCTAAATTGATCTCAAAAGATAGATTTTTGTCACATTTTGTACTTCAGGGTTACAATTAGGTAATACTTAAAGTGTACACCACTTGGAAAACAAAAATCTGCTTTATGTAACTATCTCTCTGATCAGCAGGAAGCAAATTTTTTTTTTATCTGGATCATAGCAAAGCCAAAATGAAGGCCGCTAATTCGCTATATAGACCATCAGTTTACAAGAAAAGGGACAACGATCCCAGCAAGTTCAACTTTCTAAAATGTTTGATGTGCACTCTCACAATCACAATTCAGTAACCACACATTCAGTCATCACCCACTCCTTTTGAAAATATGAAATATACTGAACTCTGGTACTCACTTTAGGCATTCATTTGACCTTTAATTTCTTTCAGTAAAATCCTCCAGAATTAAAGGCAATAAAAAAAGTTAAAGGAGCAATACTTTGAGATTTAATATCAATGCAAAAGGTGCCGGATTGTGGAAATCATTTGCTGCTGTTGATAATTGTCAATTGGGTGTGGCAGAGCAAAGTGCATTGTTGAAGACTCCCTTTCCACATACTTGATAATCTATGTACAGTCAATTGTGTCACTAATTTAGTATCATTTCTATGCTATGTAGTTCAAAAAAAACATGCATAAAATGACTCCAATGCCCAAGAACATGCCTTCCACTGAACTTGGAACCAGTTTTGTTTTTAAATAAAAATCTTAGACCAAACTGTATTGGAGCCATTGCAAGATAATTTTAAACAAAGGAAAAAAAGTTACTGGTGAATCATCAAACATATCAAGAAAGAGACAAAGTTATAATTTTTCATCCAGAAGCTGACTGATGCTTGGAGGGCACAAAAGCATACCGATCAGCACCTCCATGATTAAAGTTTCAACTACATCCACAAAAAAATAAGTTCTTATGTAACCAATTCCTGAGCAATCTCAAAAAGTAATGCATGTACAAAGCTTTTAATTCCAAAAAAGTAATTTTATTTTTGCCATAAAGAGATATTGTCAAAACAAATGAATAGTCTTCAATCTGAAACATTAACTGTATCTCTTTCCACAGTTGCTGCCTGATCTGCTGAGTTTTTCCAGCATTTTCTGTTTTTATTTCATATTTCCACCATCTGCAGTTTTATTTATGCCATCTTCCAGCATAACATTGACACTTGCCTTTCTATTCCCTT
>JARFYF010000052.1:24486955-24498641 GCA_030265395.1 Rhina ancylostomus | reverse complement strand
TGGAGGCCAGTGACCAGTGGTGTGCTACAGAAGTCAGGTGTTGGGAGTCTATTTATTCGTTATTTATATAAATGATTTGGATGCAAATGCACAAGTCTGATTGGTAAGTTTGTAGATGACACAAAATTAGGTGTTGTTGATAGTGTGGAAGGTTATCATAGATTACAAGGGGATCTTGATCAGTTAGGGAAGTGGGCCAAGGAGTGGCAAATGGATTTCAATACAGATAAGTATAAGGTGATGCATTTTGGAAAGTCAAATCAATGTAGGACTTATACGATGAATGGTTGGGCACTAGGGAGTGTAATGGAATAGAGGGACATAGGAGTATCAGTGCATAGTTTGTTGAAAGTGACATCAGAGGTAGACAGAGTGGTGAAAAAGGCATTTACCGCTCTGGCCTTCATCACTCAGAACACTGAGTGTATGAGTTGGAGCATTTTGTTGCAGTTGTACAAGTCATTAGTGAGACTGCACTTGGATTGCTGTGTACAGTTTTGATCACCTTGTTATAAGAAAGACATGGTTAAACCGGAGAGACTGCAAAAAGATTTATGAGGATGCTGCCAGAACCAAAGGGCCTGAGTCATAGGGAGAGGTTGGCCAGGCTAGGTCTCTATTCCTTGGAATGTAGGAGAATGAGGGGTGAACTTGTAGAAATGTTTAAAATGATGAGAGGCATAGATAAGGTGGAGGGTATTGTCTTTTCCCCAGGGTTGGGGAGTCCAAAACTAGGGGGCATAAATTTAGGGTAAGAGGGAAAGATTTAAAAGGGACCTGAGGGGCAACTTCTTCAAGCAGAGAGTGGTGAATATGTGGAACATGCTGCCAGAGGAAGTGGTTGAGGCAGGTACAATAGTATAATTTGAAAAGCACTGGAATAGGTACATACAGAGGAGGGGCCTGGAGGGATATGGGCCAAACGCAGGAAATTAGGAGCAAGTAGATGGACAATGTGATCGGTATTGACTCGATGGCTGAAGGGTGTGTAACTGCTGTATTGCCCTCTGACTCTATAACCATTTCTCATAGTAGTCTATTGAACAGATTCTGTTGAACAAAGTTGTGAATCTGAGAGAAACTGACAGTAAATGGAAGCAGAAGTTACTTTTCATGTATTTTTCTTTTGTGTTTCAGATCAGTGTGACTGTCATTCAAAAGGAGCCGATAAGGGACACGTTACTCAGCAGTATCTTTACCAACCTGAAACCGTTGTTTCCAGTGTTTACCCCAACTAACTTCTCCAACTGGTTTCAGACACAACTACCACCGCTGCTACCTGCTATTACAACTCCTGAACTTGAAGACATACCCATCAACATAACTTGTGAATCTTATCAGGCGATGTGAGTATACTCATTTGTTTTTCTAGTCATAGAGCTGATTTTAGCTTTCATTGCCATGCAAATCACCAACTCATTTTGACTGGGAATCTTCACTTGGATACTGTTTGGATAAAATAATAATAGACTTATTATTTTAAACAAAAAGAATGAGAAATCTACTTCAAGATCTCAGCCCATTTGCAAAACAGTATTCTAAGCCGAGGATGCAGTCTGGCAGCTTGCAGGCTATATTGCTTAGATAGCATGAACCAGGTTCTCACTTGTTGGTCTTTACATCCCATTGAGGAGGATGCAGTGTCAGAGACAAGTCTCAATTTGCACCTTAAGCACTGGTGTCCAGGGCAGAAAAATGTGGGTTTAAGCACTGTGCCTGAGTGCAAATTCTCACCTGACATTCCCATGCAATAATGAGTGAGTGCTCCGTTGTTAAAGGTGCTGTCTTTCAGATATGGCATAAAATCAAAGTGGTGTTTGCCCTGTTAATGTGGTAAAAGATTCCAATTCTCAATTCCAATAGTCAATATTCATCCCTCAATCAACATTACTAAACTGGGTTTTCTGGTCCCTATCATATTACTGTTTTTCAGAACTTGTTGCACTCAAACTGGCTGTCACCATCCCAAAATTACAAGAGTGGCTGTGCTTCAAGAGTGCTTCTTTAGATATAATATAGTAAGATGATGAAAACCCCTTTATAATGCTGGTCATAATATAGGTAGGTTATATTTTACAATGCTCAGTTTGTTGATGTGACCAATTCCTCAGGATAAATTGGCCACAAGTCAATGCTTTGTACTGAAAGGAACCATTTTATTTCTTTAGTTTGAGATTTGATTGTGAATTTGGTGAAAGAAGAGAGTTTGCTGAGTTTCAGGATATCTAATAAGACAGCGGCAGCTTCTGCCTTTAACATTAAGCATCCTGTACCTTGTATGGCCACTATAAAATTAGTTATTTTAATAAGGAGTAAAAAAAATGGTGCCAGAGAGAGGTGACATTTTTCCGTGTGCAGCTCCCAAGGGAGTTATAAAATACTCCTGTTTACAACTACTGCAGCTGAAATCTGCAGTAACAGAGACTGCAGTAAGCAACATTTGCTTCAAGTCATTTAAAAGAACCAATGATCT
The DNA here is from genome assembly GCA_030265395.1 of Rhina ancylostomus. Taxonomy (NCBI): domain Eukaryota; kingdom Metazoa; phylum Chordata; class Chondrichthyes; order Rhinopristiformes; family Rhinidae; genus Rhina; species Rhina ancylostomus. Next base: position 24,496,168 of record JARFYF010000052.1, on the reverse strand, counting down.
TCAGACCTGACAGACTCTGGACTCCAGCAGCTGGAAGCTCAGGGAATGTCTTCATTGCTTCAGGAAAGGTGTCTGCAGGTAAAACTGAAACGCAGGGCCCAAAGGCACCCCTCCCCCCACCATCCTCCTGGCTAATGTACAGTCTCCGGAAAACAAAATTGAAGACCTCAGAGCAAGATTGCAGTACCAGAGGGACATCAGGATCTGTGTACTGTGCTTCACAGAGACATGGCTCACCCCCAGCACCCTGGACATAGTGCTCCAGCTCGAGGGTTTCATCCACCGAGTGGACTGGATAGAAGCATCAGGTAAAGGCAGAGGTGGCGGCATTTGCTTCACGATTAACTCGTCATGGTGCACAGACGTGGTTGTTCTGTCTCAGTCCTATTCCCCCAACCTGGAACATCTGGCAGTCAAGTGGCGTCCATTTTATCAGCTGAGGGAGTTCTCCGCCATCATCCTGGTAGCGGTGTACATTCCTCCCCTGGCAAATGTCAAGCTGGCACTGGAGGAGCTGAGCACTGTAATCATCGGTCACAAGACAGCGCACCCTGACGCCTTCCTAATCATCGCAGGGGACTTCAACCAGATTAGCTTGAAAAAGTCTTTGCCAAACTACCACCAACATGTCACCTGCAGATCCAGAGGAGCTAACATACTCGATCACTGTTACATGTCCAATAGGAACGCTTACCATGCAATCCCATGCCTGCACCTCGGCAAGTCCAATCACCTGGCTGCACTTCTACTCCTGACATATTGGCAGAGACTGAAGACCACAGCACCAGTGGTGAGGACTGTGAAGGTATGGTCAGGGGAGGCGGAGGAACGTTTACAGGACTGCTTTGAATTGGTGGACTGGACCATATTCAAAGATTCATTATTGGATCTGAATGAATATACCACAGCTGTCACTGACTTCATCAAGACCTGCGTGGATGAGTGTGTGCCTTCAAAAACATACCAAGTCTTCCCAAACAAGAAGCCCTGGTTGAGCCAGGAGATCCTCAGTCTACTGAGGGCTAGATCTGTGGCATTCAAGACTAACCCTACAAGAAGTCCAGGTACAACCTACAGAAGGCCACCATGAGAGCAAAGAGGCAGTTCCGAGTGAATCTAGAGACACAATTGGATGCACGCCAGCTGTGGCAGGGTTTGCATGCCATTACTTCCTACAAAGCAAACCTAACAGCATAAATAGCAGTGATGCTTCACTCCCCAGTGAGCTCAATGCCTTTTACGCAAACTTTGAATAGGAGAATAACTGTAGGAGAATCCCCATGGCATCTGGCGACCCTGTGATCTCTGCCTTGGAGGCTGATGTCGGAGCATCCTTCAAGAGGGTGAACCCTTGCAAGGCGTCAGGGTTCATTGAAATTCTGTGCCGACCAACTGGCTGGAGTGTTCAAGGACATCTTCAACTTCTCACTGCTGCAGTCTGAGGTTCCAACATGCTTTATAAGGGCATCAGTCATACCGGTGCTTAAGAAGAGCAGTGTGAGTTGTCTTAACTATTGCCCGGTAGCACTCACATCTACTGTGATGAAGAGCTTTGAGAGGTTGGACGTGGCTAGAATTAACTCCTGCCTGAGCAAGGACCTGGACCCGCTGTAATTTGCCTCCCACCACAACAGGTCTACAGCAGACACAGTCTCACTAGCTCTCCACTCGGCTTTGGAGCAGCTAGACAACAACAAAACATAAAGCAGGCTGCTGTTTATCGATTACAGCCTGGTGTTCAACACCATCATCCCCTCAGTATTAATGTACAAGCTTCAAAACCTGGGCCTCTGTACCTCCCTCTGCAACTCGATCCTCAACTTCCTTATCGGGAGACCAGTCAGTGCAGATCAGTAGTAACATCTCCTCCTTGTTGACAATCAATACAGGTGCACCTCAAGGATGTGTGCCTAGCCCACTGCACTACTCTATCTACACTCATGACTGTGTGGCTAAGCACAACTCAAATGCTATCTATAAATTCACATATGACAGCATTGTTGCTGGCAAAATCTCAGATGGTGATGAGGAGATGTAGAGGAGTGAGATAGATCGGCTGGTTGAGTGGTGTCGCAACAACAATCTCGCACTCAACGTCAGCAAGACCAAGGAATTGATTGTGGACTTCAGGAAGGGGAAGTCAGGAGAACACACACCAGTCCTCATTGAGGGGTCAGCGGTAGAAAGGGTGAGCAGCTTCAAGTCCTTGGGCAACATCTCGGAGGATCTATCCTGGGCCCAACCCATTGATGCAATCATGAAGAAGGTATGCCAGCAGCTCTATTTTGTTAGGAGTTTGAAGAGATTTGGTATGTCACCAAAGACTCTTGCAAATTTCTGCAGATGTATAGTGGAGAGCATTCTGACTGGTTGCATCACTGCCTGATATGGAGGCTCCAATGCACAGGATCGCAAAAGACTGCAGGGGGTTGTAGACTCAGCCAGCTCCATCACGGGCACAATGCTTCCCACCACTGAGGATATCTTCTAGACGTGGTGCTTCAAGAAGGCGGCATCCATCACTAAGGACCATCGCCTTCCAGGACATGGGCTCTTCTCCTTACTACCATCGGGGAGAAGGTACAGGAGACTCAAGACCCACACTCAATATTTTAGGAACACCTTCTTCCCCTCCACCATCAGATTTCTGAATGGTCCATGAACCCATGAACACTACCTTGTTATTCATTTTATTTGCATTATTTATTTATCTTGCAATTTAAAGTAATTTTTATGTCTTTGCACTGTACTGCTGCCACAAAACAACAAATTTCACGTCATATAAGTCAGTGATAATAAACGTGATTCTGATTCTGACTTGCAAACTGTTCAGGTTACAAACAGTTCTTGGGAACAGAACCCTGTCATAACCAGGGGAAGACCTGTGGTGAGTACTTGGATGTAAAAATATTTTTGGATTTTTTTTTCTTTGCCTATGCCTACATAGCCTTGATCAGTTTCTGAGAAAGTGACAGCACTGTGACATTTTGATCCCCACCACACTGACAAGGTAGGGCATTCACAAGGAGCACCACATCCTGTGCCATTATGATGCAGTTAGAGGAGAAAGTATTTCAGAAAAGAACTGAAGGAGTGTTTCACTGTGAGACATGGAAGAGATCACAAGGCAGACAAGGATGTGCTCGTCTCCTTGAAGAACTGCAACTTCCCTCTTGACTCCTGGGAATTTCTGGCCCATGACCATTCAGTGTGGAGAAGGAGTATTTGGGAAGCTTGAGTCTGTGCAGAAACCCTGTGTAACTGGTGAAGGAGCACACCATCTCATGACTGCCAACTGCCTGCCCATCAGGGACCTCCTGTCCTATCTGTAGAAGAGTCTGTTGTTCCCACATTGGTCTCATCAGTCATCCTAGGACCCAGAGAACTGGATACAAGTCATCCTAGGTACTTAGGGACCACCTAAGAAGAAGGAGAACAGAGATCTGCCCATTAAGTTCCATTTCCCTGTAAATGATCCTTTAGGATGATTCAAAATGAACATGGGAGTTTCCCGGTGTCCTTCATTTCTTGTATTTCTCAAGCAGTTTCTCTAATATAATCCATCTAATCATTTACCCAATTTCTGTTGGTGCAACCTTGCTGTGCGCAAGTTGGTTGGTCTTTTTGTTCACAATGCACTAGTGACTATGCTTCAAAATCAATTGATTCTGAAACTTGAGTGTGGCATGGTCTTCACTGTAAGTTACAGCTCAGTTACTTTGCTGAATTTATGTGCCTGCATGAGTTGCATTGAAGATCCATTCTGAGCACTTGACCAAGGGAAGCATGGCACTGGGAACAAACTGAAATGCAGTCATTTAATCTTGCACCATCAACCTCAAGAATGGTACTGTTGGGTAGTCAGCTTCATATGTACCAATCACCGTGTCCCGAAGATATTGGACACAGCACTCAATGTATATACTGCCTTCTGCCTAGAGTTGTGTGCTGGATCTTGTGGGGAGTGTTCCCTAGAGTACTCAACAAACAGGGGCCAGGATCTGTGAGACCCTGTCACTTGCTTGTAGATTCTATTTTAGCCTACCAATTTTTCTTTCCCACCTTTGGAAAGGCTGACAAATATTCAAGAAAAAAATACTCTTTCAAGTAGTCACATTCCTTACCATTTTTCCCAGTAGCCTTAAGGATAATATTAAAATAATGGATCTTTTTTATTCTACATTTTCCAGGATGTGGACAATTACAGCAAGGCTAGCATTAATTTCTCATCTCTAATTTCTCTTGAGAAGGTGAAGTCGATACTAACATACCATGTTCAGACTGCTGAGGGAACAAAATTTGCTTCAAGTTATTGCTGGCATGGTATAGTTACTCTTTGAACCAGGGCAGAAGAAATATTTCATGTGCATGTTCTCATTGTTACTTGTTGTTTCAGAATTGTTGTCTGGACTTGCTCATGAAGTATGATATATAAAACATCAATGAAACCTCCTCAGTTATGAAGTAAGCTTCACTTTCCAATACCTCCAACACAAAGCACCTATTGAGACTTCACCCATATGAGCCTACATAACTTTGGACCACAGAAGTTAAATCTACTGAAAATGAAGCAAAGCATCTCATTTGAATTCCTGAAATGGGCTGATTCCAAGCTAGGAATGATGCCTGAGAAAGGGTGGAAGGAAAGCTCTTTCAAAGAGCTAACATAGTCACGGTGGGCTAAAAGGCCCAATTCTGCATTGTAAGATTCTGCCATGTAATGATAGTTCCCAGTGAGCAGCAGCAGCATACCTGGAGTATGAAAGCTGGAAATTCCAGCTCCACTGGAGGCATGTGGACATGTAGACCCAATTGTAATAGGACTAGGAGCCCAAATGCCCTTAACCACCTCTTCTCCCATTGTAGCTCAATTGAAAGGTGGAAAACATTTTGTTTCTGTCATTTAGTCTCCAATATGAACAGAAATCCATCACCATATTTAAGAATTTCTGTATTAAGTTTTAACAAAAATTACAGACCACCTCCAGGTAACAAATGGTTCTGTTTTTACAGACATCCATAACTCCATTTTGTCCATAAGTTGGAAAATACACAATAATCATTCAATATGTTAATCATACCTCCACAATATTATAATGAATGGCATCAAAAGCATGAAAAATTGATAAGAAAGAACAATTACTAAAAGTGGAGAGAGAGGGGAAACTAGCTCTGCTGTTTGTATGTATGTCAGACTTTTGCATTAAAAAATATTATGGAATCAGAACCAGAAACATATTATCACTGTCTTATATGACATGAAATTTGTTGTTTTGCAGCAGCGGTACCGTGCATAGACAGAAAATTACTGTAAATTTTAAAATAAATAAATAGTACAAAAAAAGAGCTCATTCATGTGTAAGGGTGTCCATAAGTTGGGCATTCATAACCCAGGAATGGCATGTATACAGTTAATGTTTCTGATTTTCAAAATTGGATGCATAATTGCTCTCAACTTAATTCAAAGCAGAGAGCTGAGATGCAGATCGCTCATCTCATTATCACCTTGACTCAAAATAGAAGCCAGATAAACAACCACAAGAAAAAAAATTACTATTTGCACATTAGTATCAAGATCCTTAATTGCAAGAGAGATTCCTTGCTCTGAATACTGTGGTATATCTTGCACACTATTAGGAGAGATTTTTTAGATTGAATACCTTATACCAGCAAAAAAGTCTAAATTACAAGATAGTTTTGCCTAAGTAAAGCAGATGATCAGATAATTGTAATGTAAAGGAATTTCTTCTTTCATGTATAAAAAATTGAGTTGTCTCTACAGCACCCCATCAGAATGAAGCTCATGCTATGATACATGCCCCAGCTTGCAAACTCACCCTGTAGTACATGCCATTAAACATGCTGATGACTGGACAGTTTCCTAAAGAAATTTCTCCCACCTCTGTGGAGTTATACAGGAACAAAGCGATTATTTGAGATCACCCAACAATTCACAGCTTATCAATACTCTGAAAAGTTATTTTCCCTAACACAATTGCCACCTCGCCCCAAGAATGGACAATTTTTACGAACTGAAGATTATTTGTAACTAGTTGAACAAAGAAAATATGATGACGGCTAAATATGTAGGAAGGCATTGCAAAACACTTCTTGGGAACAATTCATATCTGCAGCATTTCTTTGAACTCCAATGTAATCTGAATTACTTCCAGTTTACAGAGAGTAAAGGGTTGTTTCCAGGAGTAGGATATGTTGGATAATAACATGGCAGTCAAATGAAAGTCCAAATGGGACTGACAAAGTGCCACAGAGGTGTTGTATTACAAAGGCTTGGCTACTTGTAAGTTTTGGGCTTGCCTTCATTAGAGGAGACAATACAGCAAGAAAATAAAGGCTGGAATGATATTGGATCAGGGGAAAAAGGTGGGAAGCAGAATTAGAAATTTGGAAATGTGAATCTGTTTCTTTCAGCATAACATGTTTGAAAATCAATTAACCTCTTGGGGTGGAACATGATAATGACTATTTCCCGATTGGATAATGCCACTGCAGAAATTCAACCAGGCACTTTTGGCGTTAAACTACTTGTGCACATCTGACACAATTTCCGCATTAGCTGCATATCAAATAAGGCCGTGCAAAGCTCCACAGCCAAGGAAATAATGGTATGTTGTTCCCAGTGTGTCTGTTGTAGGGCAGTCCCAGAATGAGCAGGTTTTAGTTACGATGCACCCACCTCACTCAGGAGAGTTCAGTTACTTGTTCCCCTCCTTTAGCCCCTGCCCCACATTACCAACTTCTACTCCTTAATCTCATATCTGAGATCTCAACAGCCCACATCCCGAATGCTAAATCCACACAGACCTCCAACTCTCTGACTCACTGGAGGAACCCCAGCCCTTCCCCACAACTCTCTGATTCCCTGATCAAGCCTTACTCCAAACCCACCAACCTCCTAATCAGCCCAGACTCCAACTTCCCAAACTCCAAGGATTTAATTTCTCCCTAATCCAACAAGATATTGATGTCCTGCCAGCCAGATCCCTCCCTCTCCAGCCCCAATCAAGCCCCCAGTCTCTGACATTTTGGGTACTATGTCTTGTTGATTTTTTTCAGGCACAGCCTTCGAACAAAACACTTATTGGCTTACAAGGAAATGATGATTTTAGTGGTGAAAACTGTTGGAGGAACTCAGTGGGTCAAGTAGCATCTGTGGAGGCAAAGGGATGGTTGCTCTTTTGGGCCAAGACTTTGCATCAGAGCCCAAATGTAACCTTGCCTCCACAGATGTTGCCTGACCCGCTGAATTTTTCCAGCAGTTTGTTTGTTGCTCCAGCTTCCAGCATCTGCAGTCTCTGATGTCTCCATGATTTTAGAGGCACTGTTTAAATTTTAGGCAATCATAATTATTTAACCTGTTTGAATTCTTTAACAAGGTATTAGAAGGGCTTGAATGGGATAGTGTAGCTGACGTTGTGTATTTGGATTTTCAAAAGACACCTTATATAAGTACCTCATATTAAATACGGTTGTTCATCAGACTGGAGGCAGGTTTACCACAGTATCTCTGTGGGACTGGTATTCAGCCTACTATTCTTTTCATACATAATAATGTCATGAAGTTATGCAATTTTACCACAATTACAAGGTTTGCAGATGATACAAAGTGGAAAGCAATGATGAAATTAATGGAAGACTTCAGGAGGATTTGAATGTGCCAACACATGACAGATATAAGTTAACATAGAGAAATGTGAAGTTAAATATTTTGGTAAGAGGAATGAGGGATGGAAATATAAAAGTACAATTTTAAAGCGGGTGAAGGAGAAGAGAGACCTAGGGTGTAGGAAACATATTTTTGAGAGTGACAGGACGAATTGGGTAGAATGCCAAAAAAAAGATGGGAATCCTTGATCTACCAGTAGAGTAGGGTGAGATTTTGTTAACTATTGTAGAGCACTGGTTGAGCACTATCAGGAGTATTGTATTCAGTTATGGATATCACTCTGCAGGGAACAGGCCAAGGCGTTGCAGATGGTATAGATGAGATTAACTATAATGCAGGACTAACTATAATCAGGGATGGGTGACTTCATTTATGGAGAGGGACTAGAGAAGATGTGGTTTTCCTCTTCGGAGCAGGGATTTTAAGAGGTGCAGTGAACATGTTCAGAATGGATGTGGCAAAAAAGTTGGTAACTATTGGACATAGCAGATAATGTAATCAATTTTTCAACCCAAAATGACACATGGATTTTTAAAGTTGTTGTGGTTCAGAATGAAATACCTGAAAGGGTAGTGGAAACTGGTTCAATTGTACCTTTCAAAAGAAAATTCAATAAATATTTAAAGGGAAATAATTACGGTGCTGTGGGTAAAGAGGAGAGCAGTGAGATTAATTGCATTGCTCCACAAAATGCTGGCACCAACATAATGGGCCTGGTAAACTCTTTCTGGGCTGAACATTCCATACTTCTGTCAAAAATCAACAGATCCAAAAATCTAATGTGTGTCACAGGTGGTAAATGATGACTCTCCATTATTGCTGCCTTATTTGTCCTAAGTGATGCTAGAAGACTACTTCAACAGCACAAGTGGCTGTAGACATAACATACAGATCCCTGTCAAAGTTACACCACATTCCTGCCTGTATTGTACAAGAAAATCAACAAAACATCAGAGTAATCCTCTTAAGAACTCCCATTCCTCTTCCATGTGCAATAATTTTCGATGACATTAAGGAACTAGGAATGATCTGAATGCTGCCAGAAATTGTATAATATCAGTGAGCAAGTTAGGAATAATACTTGCATGACTGAACCAATAAATAATAATTAACCTCCACCTAGGTGAATCATTGGCGAAATAATTGAGTTTTCGTTAGAACTTGGCCACTGAAAAGAATATTTCTGTTTATACTGCTACATTAATGTTACTGTAATGATTAGGCAGTCAGACGTTTGGATCATAAGGATAATGATTAGCTTGCTTACTAACTACAAAATTATTTCAAAAGTATTTTTCCCAGAATGTTCAAAGTAACCACTATATCTTAATAAAACGAGAAGTTATTGGAGGTCTGCCACATTACAGTTAACTCAGTACTGAAGCCATTTGTCAAACAGTAATGTGTGGACCAAACAGAGAACAAAATATGGATTGGGAATGAAAATCTTGAATCTGGATTTCTTCCTTCTAAATATATCTTTTTTCCCCAAAATATTTCCTTAGATTCCTCTGGTTTTTGGTAAA
>JARFYF010000052.1:24394028-24405659 GCA_030265395.1 Rhina ancylostomus | reverse complement strand
TACTTATTATCATAAGTATTTATTAATATAGTAGTTTTTTAGACTTATACATGTCTCGGTGTGTTTCTGTTGTTGCTGGTATGTAACATTTGTTTATAACCATCTTTCAACTTAATGAATTGATTAACAGATGCAAGCAAAGTCACATCTGCTGTTCCTTTTTGGGCTCAGGCTCAGAGTTTAGATCAGAGAATTACATTTGAAGAAAGCTGACATCCACAGCCATGTGGAATAATCCATAATGGCTCCTGAATCAGTTATTAGAGGTAGACACAGCTTGTTAACAGTAAGTATTCTTTTTTCATATGACAAATAGCATTCAGCTTGAGAGTGTATTATTGAAGAATCCACATATTAAATAAGGCCAGTCCAGGTATTGGAATGTACTTTAAACTAGAAGATAAGGCCCAAACCTTAACTTTGTGACTGATGGATTGAAGACATCTGCTCATTACAACATTAGTAAGAGTGAACACCACACAATCATTCCTAAAACCAAGCCTTATTTTCACATTGAGGATACTTTCCACTGTATCACATGACAAGAACATGACTTGAAGCTCAAAGATGGGCTTCAGGGACAGAACAGAATTCCAACTCTATGTGCAAACTCATGATCTGGTATTACTCACTCCTCAAAAGAAAAAAAAAAATCACACTTACTGATTTATAGAACAGAGTGAGGCCATTCAACCTATTGGATCCAAACCAGTTCCCAGCAGAACAATCTGATCACCCAACATTTCTCTTCTCTTTTCCACTTCTGTCCAACAACTTATTCTCTCACATTCCCATTAACTTCCTTCTGTTTCTTATTGTGACTTAATTACACAAAGTGGTAATTTTCAGAAGCCAGTTTCTGGGGTGTGGGAGGAAATCCAAGCAGCCAGCAGGAACTGACAAGGGTCACAGGAAGACTGTGCAAATTTCACACAGACACAATCCAAGGTGAGGACTGAACCCAGCTCCATGGAACAGAGGCAGGAGCAATAACTGCAGCACCACCATGCCACCCTGGGTGTAGTTCATGCCAAGAACAAAACCAGGCATTTTTGAAAATAGGATACCACAATGGCAATAGAACAAAACCGCACCTGCTAGACCAACATGTAGAATCATACATCAAGATCAAAACACTTCAGTCCTATCAGTTTTGTCATAAATGGCGTTGGCAGAACCTCCATGAACACCGTTTCCAAGGTTGAGCCCAGGATCAGGGTGAAAAGCAAGTCAGAAGTACTTGTTGTTATTTATCATCAGGGGTGCCCAATAAGTAATCCTCTCATAATCTGAGGTCCCCACAGATGACAGATTTCAGGCAAAGTAATTCACCTTACATGATATAAAGAAATGAGTAAGCATTGTGGAACATACCCAACCTTCGGTCTGATATCCACTCATAACTATACAATTCAACAACATGTCAAGTAATGCTCAAGATCTAATGCTGCAAAACTGCCACTGCTCTGGAGGATTTGTCACAATAAAGCTGCAAAATTTGTACCAATCTGACAACGCAGATTTCCTGTCCACAGAAAGTCAAAAATACCCTACAGAGCCATCTCATCAGCCTGCACTGAAGAAATAAACTGTGCAAACAAGTGGTGCAGATGCCCATACTTTGGTGTTTTTGTTTCAACACCCCCACCACATTCCAAACTTCATTACAGCCTTCATTCAAATATCAATAAATAAAAACTACCCTTGATACCAAAGCAGAATTCAACTGTTTGCAGCATTCATGATTTCAGTTTTACTGGAGATTAGTAAGGATCAATGATGCCTTTCGAAGTGACAGACTGCACTGACCGTTAGTGCTTTGGAATCTATCTCCTTCTTAAATATGTTCAGTAACTGGGCATCCACAGCTGTCAGGAGGTAGAGAATTTCACAAGTTCATCATCTCTGAATAAATTTCTCCTCATCTCTACCCCAAAATTCTTATCCTGTATCCTACAGACTGTGTTCACTGGTTTTAAACCTGTCCCTCCATCAACCCAGGGGAAACTTTCTCCCTGCATTCAACCTGATAGACCATGTCAAAGTTTTGCATATTTCAGTGAGATCTTGTTTCATTCTTTTGAACTCAAGTGATTACAGACCTAATTTACCTAAATCTGTTCATACAACAGTCCCACCTTGGCTATAATCAGTCTGATCAGTCTTTGCTGCACTCCCTCTGAGTCAAGCGTAATCTTTCTTGGGTAAGAAGATGAAAACAGCATACAATAGTCCAGGAGAGATCTCAAAGCCCTGAATAACTGTAGCCAGACATTTTTCATTATACAGTGAAATGAAGGCCAAAATAATATTTGTCTTTGTACCAATTTGCTGCACCTGCATGTTTGCTTTCAGTGACTGGTGGAAAAGGACACTCAGATTCCTTTGTACATCACCATCTTCCAATCTATCATATTTAAATAATAGCCTTAGAGAGGGTGCAAGTGACTGGGTGGGAAGAGGTGTAATCAAGGTGACTGTGGGAGTCAGTAGGTTTGTAAAAGATGTCAGTAGTTAATCTAGTCTCCGGAGATGGAAGCAGAGAGATCCAGAGAGGTGTCAGAGATGGACCATGTAAATTTGAGGGCAGGGTGGAAGTTGGAGGCGAAATTGATGAGCTCAGCATGGGTTCAGGAAGTAGCTCCAGTGCAGTCGTCAATGTAGTGGAGAAAGAGTTTGGGAGCATTACCAGTGTAGGCTTGGAACATGGATTGTTCCACATAGCCGACGAAAAGGCAGGCATAGCTGGGGCCCATGCGAGTGCCCATGGCTACACCTTTGGTTTGGATAAAGTGGGAGGAGCCAAAAGAGAAGTTGTAGAGGGTGAATACCAGTTCTACCAGACGGAGGAGGGTGGAAGTGGAGGGGAACTGCTTGGGTCTGTTGTTGAGAAAGAAGCAGAGAGCCTTTAAGGCCTTCCTTATTTAAGGTTGATGACTTTTCGTTATAACTGGGAAAAGTATAAGGTAAAGTAAGTTTTAAGGTGCAAAGAAAAAAGGGGGGAGGAGAGCAAAGAATGAAGGAGTGGAACACACAAGAGGTAAAATGATGATAAAAGTATGACGGAGCCAGGTAAAAGAGGGTAACAAAGGCATTGGTGAATAGCAAAAGTTAACTTCTGGAGGTCTGTGTAAATAGGAAAAGACAATTATGTGAAATTACCAGCAGAAAAAAGAAAAGGAAAATGTGATATGAAAGCATGGAATTTGTGATAGTTTGATATTTATTGTTGAACAATGCTAAATAGAGAAGGCTCTAATGTGTAAAAAGTGATCTGAATGTCTTTGAGGGAAGGAAACTTGCCATATTTATCTCGTCTGGCCTTTATGCAAGTCAGTATATCCACCAATGTGCCTGACTCTTAACAGTTCAACAGTAGTTAGGGATGAACAATAAAATGTTGGCCTTGCCAGTGACACCAAAATTGTTTGAACAAATAAGGGAAAACAATTAAATTGCCATGGAGGATTAAAGAAAATAATCACAAAGGCAAATGAAATGCTGGCTTTGAGCTGTAATTCAGTCCTCCAAATATAGATTAGATTACAAGAGGAGAAGAAATTGTGATGCAGCGAGACAAAACCTTTTAGACCACACTTGGAGTACCACATCTTAGGATGAATACTTTGGTTTTGGGAATGGGATGTAGATTTGCTGGTATGCTATTTGGACTTGCAGGGATAATTAACAAGAAAAGATAATAAAAACTAGTCATGTTTTCCTTTAGAACATTGATTTAGTTGAAGATTCAAGATTTTTAAGGGGAACTGGTAGGTATACAGAGAGAAATTTTCCACTAGTTGAGGAATCTAGGAATAGATGGCTTGATCCAAAAATTAGTGTTGGTTTTTTTAGCAGTGAAATTAGGGGAAAAAGTTACACACCAATGGTACTGCTGCTGACAATTGGGGGTATGGGTAAGCTGGGTACCTAGAATTAGTCAAATGTTAGCTATGACCTTCTTGAATAGTCTAACAGACTCGGGGGACAAAATAGATGACTTCTTCTCTTCCCAGATACCCAAGGTGTGTACGAGTGAAGCTGAAACTGAATTTACCTGTGGCCAGAGAAAAAGTAGCAAATGTGTCCGCAAAATTGCACATTTTTTAATGGCACTTTGGCCTGCATTTGGATTCATAGTAGCTCATTATCTGTTACATTATATACAGGGAATTCAGATCAAATATAACGTTCACATAATGCAGCATTGGAAATGAGAATTAACAGCATTTAAGTTTGTTAGAAGCAGAAAATTGTAGTTGGCATTGAACTAGCTCTGATATTTTACAATTTAAAACTGTGGAGAACAATTTATCAAAGGTATTATTGTAAGACTCCTTCCATGCATAGGTCCCTGAATGATTTAATTAAGTACACCATCATATCTCTTCTGTTCCATTGAGTTCAAATCCAGTTTATCCAATTACTAAAACTCTATAATTTTCCCAATAAGAATTCCTTTAACAGGGGTTGGAGGGCTAAGAGGGGACAGTTCAATAATCAAGGTTTAAAGTAATTCAAAAGCAAAATACTGCAGATGCTGGAATTCTGAAATAAAACAGAAATGCTGGAGATACTCAGCAGGTCAGGCAACTTTTTGTGGAGAGAAACAAAAAAGTAAATATTTTGATTCAAAAGTGGTGTGGAAAAATTGACAAGTTAGTCTTTTCCTTACCGATTTAATCTATATAAATTTACACTGACCCTTTGTTTGATAAGTCTTTAAATATTAAGGTAATCAAAGGACATGGGCTTAATGCAGGAAAGTAATACATAGATGTACAGTCAGCCATAGTCTTTAATGTGGAGCAGGCATGAGGGCCAGAAGGAACAAAACTAATGTTGCTCAACATCATGTTAATGACTTAAAAAATATTTCTATGTACAATTATTTAATTTTAATTAGATGGATCTAAAGAGAGAACAGCAGCTATATCGAAGTTACTTGGCCCAGAAGGCAGATGATGAAAAACTTCAGGAAGAGGAAGCAAACCGGCTGATTGAGGCAGACATGGAGAAAACATGGGCCAAACGCCTTAAACAGATGCGCTTAAAGAAAGAGGCTCAAGACCGCCTCAAGAAAGAAGTGATGGAAACACGCAAGCTTCAGGTTCAAGAGAAATGTAAGAAACTTGTTTAGCCATTTCCCAACCAGTTTGATTCTTTTGGCAAATTGTATATTTCGTACCAGGAAAATAGTCAAGACAGTTTTAAACTTGAAAAAACAGATGTGACATTCTAAATTCAGAAGGATAATCCTCATCCTGCTCCATACCCATCATGTCAATACATGATAAAGTTATATCACCTTGTACGCCCTGGAACCTGCTTTGACACCACAACATGTAGTTTGGACCAGAAAAGAGTGGTATAGGATATTACTTGTTTTTACCCCTCGTGCCAGATTATCAGAGTTACTGAATTTAGGTTTGCACTTTACTGTAGTAGGATTCAGATTTGCTAATTGAATTGAAGGTTTGGCAGTCTTTTAGACTACTTTCTCAAGTGAGTCATAATCCAAAAAAATGTTTTCCAGGTCGAGGAGCTATAGTAATTGTTTTCTCTCAACTTTTCCTGGTGATACAGACTGAGTTCTTCGATTTTATTTGTGATTTTTATGCCCTGGCCCTGCTCTCTGCAACATTACTATTCCCTACTTCGAAAAGAATATTGTTTCAGGTTGCTCATTCAGAGAAGTTGTAAAGATCTGAGACTCTGAATGCAAGGAGAATCATATGACTAATAATTTGTATATTGCATTATTTTAAACGCAGCAGCATGACACAATAGCCCCAATATTTCTGGAGTTAAGGAAGTGCAGTAGTGCTGGGGAAACTTTGCAAATGTGGGGATGTGGTGGCCCTGCTGAATTTATGGGCAGGATTCCATTTTTTTAAAATTGTGTTTCTAACCCAGCCACTGAGTAAGTGACAGCCTGCAGGAGGCCACAGCTTGGCAATGGAGTGTGGCTTGTAATGGCTGCTATAAAACCATGTGGAATTCTAATCTCCCTTTCACTGCCAAATTTCCTACTTCCAAGGAAATCCATTGGCAACATTTTTTCCCAGTTCCACTCAATATCAAAACATCAATGAAGTGTGCTGTTTCTTTTTGGCAAAAACTTGGCAAAAGTTCAAGTATGAGGTCATGTACAATATTCTGGTGCATGAATCACAAAAAAATTAACATGCAGGTCCAACAAATAGTTAAGAATGAAACTGGAACCTTTGCCTTTATAGCAAAGGGTTTGGGGTTTAAGAATAGGGAGGTTTTGTTACAGCTATACAGGAGGTCAGTGAGTTAACATCTGGATAATTGTGCACAACTTTGGGCCCTTATCTGAAAAAAAGGATACAGAAGCATCTGAGACAGTCCCAAGGATATTCACTAGGCTAATTCCTGGGATGAGAGAAGTCCTATCAAAAGAGACCAGACTAGGTCTGTATTCCTTGAAGTTTAGAACAATGAGGGGGGACCTTGTAAAGACATACAAGGTCCCAAGAGGGCATAATAGGGTAGATGTTGAAATGTTTTCACTAGTGGGAAAATCTTGGACTGGGAGACGTAGTTACAAGATAAGGGACTAATCAGGTTATAAAAAAGGTATGTAGAAATTTCCTTTTGTAGAGGGTGGTGAATCTTTGGAATTCTCTACCCCACAGTGTTGTGGAAGGTGGATCATTAGAAGTATTTAAGGTAGAGGAAGATAACATTTTTAAAGGTGAGGGAATTGAAGGGTATGGGAACTGGCACAGAACAGGGGTGAGGCAGAAAGAAGCCTGGAGACATAGGCATCCACCAGGCCTGGGATCATATTAAATGGGGGTGCGGGGGCAGGCTTGGGGACCAGGTGGCCAACTCCTGCTCCGATTTTCATGTGTTTTTGTGTTTTGAGTCCCTTTTTCATTTTCCAGTTGTACCAGTTTTAATTTTATGCCTCTTGAATGCTTTGCCTCCCCTAATCCCTATTTAAAATCCTCACTGTGCTCATGCTGCTTATTGTATTATCCCAGCCCTGGATCACCTTGCATAAGCTAACAGTTTCCTCCATGCTTTTCTCAGCATATTGGCCTATCAAGGCAGCTGTTGTGAGCAATCCTTCTTGCAGATCCTCCCAGGCCTGGTGGATGTCATGCTCCCAATCTTCTTTCTGCCCTATTCAGAACATCCATTGGATACAGTTTCAAGGCAGGGAAAGAGGTTCACAATAAATATTTTGATTTGTATTTTCAGTGGAGAGAAATACAAAGTCCCCACAACAACTGGCAGCTGAACGTGCAAAACTGGATAAGTTTGTTGAAGAACAGAAACAAGTGGAAGAGGAGAAACTGGTCAGGTAAATCTGCAATTTGCTTTAACTTTCTCCAGTGAATGTCATCTCCATGATGGATCAATTACACTATATTGAATGGGTTGAACTTCACTCTGGCTGAACCCAAAACCTTTTGATTCTGACTTGACCGTAAATCTGCTTCCCCACAAAACTACTAATCCACCTCTAACATTTAGTCATCTTTGCCTCGACCTTAATTGTAACCAATATTGAAATGCTGCTGAAGTCTTCAACACCTCATACTTAGCTACTCTTAAAACCGATCATTGAAAAAATGCTGGAATCCATTATTAAAGGAAGAAGCAGCAGGCCATTGAGAAAAGCATCAAGCAGAATGAACATGGTTTTATGAAAGGGAAAATTTGGTAGAATTCTCAGAGGATTTAACAAGCAGGATGGATAAAAGGGAACCAATTCGGGTATTTTGACTTTCAAAGGACATTTGATATGATGCTCCATAAAAGGTGACTGCACAAAGTAATAACTTGTGCCATTATAGATAATATATTAGCCTAGATGATAGAATCATGGAGGATAGAATAACTAACAGAAACCCATGCCAAAAGGCTGTTGCTAGGACAATGATTTTATATTTTATAAATCACCCACTGAATCCTCTTGAATGCAAATAATAATAGATTGTCTGTCACCTGCAGCACAAATACGATTGTGGCTTCCGGCGCATCCGAAGCTCCATTGCAGTTGTCAGCTCATTCATTGCAGCCGATCACAATCTATGGCTTGTTTGTGACCATTTGCAACCCTCAGCGTGATTATGGTTGACTGCAGCTCCCGGCCTCCTTGTGGCCATTTGTGTCCCCAGATTAATTTGTGGCCAATTGCAGCCCCAGGCTTGTTTGCAGTGGATTGCAACCCGCGGCCTGTCCATGACCGATTACAGCCCATGGACTGAATGCAGCAAATCTCAATCACCAGCCTGTTTGTGGCCAACCTCTGGAATCAGAGCCATACAGCACAGAAACAGGTCCTTCGGCCATTTGAGTCCATACTGATCATCAAGCATCTATTTACACTAATCCTACTACCTATTCTCAGTACGTTCCTGCTCCTGGATTCTACCACTCACCTACAAACTAGGGGCAATTTACAAGTCCAATTAATCTACCAACCCTGCATCTTTGGAATGTAGGAGGAAACTAGAGCACTTGAGGAAACCCACGGTCACAGGGAGAACTCCACACAGACAATATCTAAGGTCAGGATTGAAATTGGGTCTCGGGTGCTGTGAGGTGGAGCCACTGTACCACCCCAAAGTGCCCAGCCTGTTTGGAGTCTATCAATGTCCCCCACTCTGTCACAACCAATTGTAACCCCCAGACTGATCAATGCCTGTTTGCAGCCCCAGCTTATTTGTGACTGACTTGATGGGCTGAGAAACGGCAGATGGAGTTTAATCCTGATAAATGTGGTATATTTTGGGAGTACTAACTAGGCTAGGACATGCATCCTGAATGGTAGGGTCCTAGGGAGTATTGAGAAACAAGTGTGCAATTCCAAAGATGCTTGAATGTGGCAATGCAGGTAGATAATGTGATTAAGGTATATGGGATTCTGGTCTTCATTAGTCAGGGTACTGAATACAAGAGCAGGGATGTTATACTACAACTTCATAAACCATTGGTCAGACCTCAGCTCGAGGACTGTGGCAGTTCTGGTCTCCACACTACAGGAAGGATGTGATAGCAGTATCTGTGTTGTGGTGAAAATTTTAAACAAGTGGAGGTGGAAGAGAAGTTCTGCACAGTGTGAGGCATGATCCAAAACACTGGAGGTAAAGCAAGTTAACCAGGCTGCTAACAGGAGAGAAATGCACTGCATCTTATTAGGGAAAGATGAGTGAGTGCAATGTATCTAAATGATCAACAGATGGTGCTAAATGATTATCAGAAAGGTGAAATCTTACCACCTAGTTGACAGCAAGTTTCATTGCAGCAAGTATTTGAAGTTTACAATTTTTTTTCTAAAATTTACTAAAGGGTTCTACTGAAGTGATGTACCAGATTGGACTAGGTCCCTGCAAATTGGATTTCTCTCATTCAGTGTGTAGGAGTGCAGAGGCTTCTCCATCCTTTAAAAAATGACCTTGAAGGAATGGGAGTGGGAATTCTGTATCTGTTCTAATTTCCCAACTCAGTGTCTTAGCCTCTGCATTGGCACAACAACCATTCCTAGAACTTTTGTAGTTAATGATTGTGACTTTTCAGGCTGCAGATTCCCCAAGTGCATGCACACCAGCTCTGTAGGTGGGTCTTTTAGCCTTTGATAATTCACTGTTTGCTCCACTATTCTGGCGATTTTCACAAATTTCCCGAGACTCCAAGTCACCTACTAAAAGTTCCTGAGGCACTCCTATTGATACACTGTAGAAAACATGGGTGCATTTTAAAAGTACGTTTATTTAATCAGTCCTCTTGCACAAGCCAGCCCTCTTGTTATTGAAAACAAATCTTCAGTTCTTTTTCTCAAAAGCAAAGACATCCAAATACATACAGCACTCCAGATGTATAATCAAATATTTACCTGTATAATTGCAGCTAGGTTTCCTACTTTTATACTCTAACCCCCATGCAATATATACAGACGTAGCATCTGTTTTAATATTGTTACTGTACCTGCATTTAACATTTTACTTAGTGTTCAAAGACCTCCCAAACTTCCCTCATACGGACGTTAAATTCTCTAGTACTTTTCCTTTGCTAAGAGTAATTACAACCATTGGACCGATGATTCTCCATTGTTCTTTGTTCTCATTTAATGTCTCTAATGTCTGTATTATTTCTCCTGTATCTTCCCTAATTGACCCACATTTATTAATCTCCTCATGAAAGCCCTTAAAGTTTTGTTTTCCATATTTCTCTCTAGGTGTCTCTTACTTTCCTCCTTTTCATAAAGGAAGTCTGAATAACTGTTCCCGCACTCCCAAAGAACGATCACGAAATAACAAAAAAGTTTTTGTACCAGAACCTTTAGCAGTCTAAGACAATAACCAGTACATAACACTTTTCCTTAGTTGGTTGGACATCTGATATCACTGGCTATTTCTAATGTCCATAGAGCAATGAGTCTACACTGTCATTGGAAAGTCTAAAAAATAAAAAGTTCTCCTTTTGTAATATACATACATGTTATGAATATCATTGTTTGATTACAGAGAGAAACAAGCCCGGAAGGTGTTTCAGCAGGACCTCCTGTCTCAGATCAATTACCAAAATCAACAACGTGAGAGAGAGAAAGTGGAGAGACAGCGAGAAGTTGAGGCAGGAAAACTACAAGAGGAAGCTTACCAGAAGAAACTTCAGGAAGCTCTCTCTAAGCCATATACAAGCACTGAGAAAATCCACCCCTGGAGGAGGAAGAATTGTACCGTTCCCAGTGAAGTGTGTTAGATTTATTACTGCAACATTAGAAATGGATACCATAGTTTTGTTTGATTTAAGAATATTTGAGTGGTATTTAATGCTCAGTAGAACATTTTAAAGATTTGTGTAATGTATTTTATGATGCAGCCGAGAATATGTTGTATGTTCCTGTAGAATTTCACTAGTTTTATTATGATTTTAGGCAATTAAAATGTTGAGCTAACAAGATGTGCATTCTTTAATTTATTTTGTTTCCCCTCACACTGGATAAATATTTGTCAAACCTACCAATATTTTTGTTTACAACAAGAACAGATTTTGCCCTCCAAGAGTTTTTGGTCTTATTCAACATTAGCAGTCACATTATATTCTTCCATCCTCCATGGCTCACATGACACCATTCTCACTTGATTAACCTCCGACCGGTTCAAACAGGCAAAAAGGTCCTTCTCTCCTGGCCTGCGTAGTCACCTCAAAGTACGCCAATGTTCCCTTTCTTATCAGGTGCTGTATTCTGCAACAAAAAATTATATTACTGTGTATCATCTCAAAAAAATTGAATTAAAAGTGCGTTGGGGTATTAGTAGGAGTAACAAACAATAGTCCGTAAAATCTGCTTGTCCAGCACAAAAGCCCAAGTGCTGGATCCACAGTTTTACTATACCACATTTAACTGAGCTATGGAGTCATAAAATCATACAACACAGAAAAAGTTCTTTCAGCCCATTATGTCCTCCTTGGATACTGCTGGGGGGATGACTTATCAGGGCTCAGCAGCAGCAGCCGGGTCAGTGGCACTGTGGCCGGCTTTGATGCTCAGCAGGGAAGGCAGAACAATAGTAATAGGGGGACAGACAGGAAATTCTGTGGTGGCAATAGAGATGCCAGGATGGTGTGTTGCCTCCCAGGTACCAGGGT
>JARFYF010000052.1:24267899-24282829 GCA_030265395.1 Rhina ancylostomus | reverse complement strand
CTACCTTCATCAATCACCCTCATCATCTCCTCAGAAAACTCAATAAAGTTAGTAAGGCATGTCTTGCCCTGCACAAAGCCATGTTGACTGTCCCTAATTAGGCCATGGTTTTCCAAATACTCATAAATCGTGTCCCTAAGAATATTCCTTTGCTTGTGTTTTCGCTCTCTCTAACTCCCTTATTTCATGATCTTGTGTTCATTCTTTGTGTTCTGCCTCTCTGACTTCCTTTACTAACAAATCAACAAGATAATTTTATCAACAGGTTTGTCACCATGCAACCAGGGCCTTGTCCTGTCAGACATATTCCCTCTGTCCTATCCATCCTTTCCTTACTTTCTCTATGACTTGTAATTAATTTTCTCTTTCTCATTTCTGACAAAGGGTCTTTGACCTGAAATGTTAATTCTGTTTCTCTTTCCACAGATGCTGCCTGATCTGCTGAGTGTTTCCGGAGTTTTCTTTTTGGATTATTTTGCAGATTTTGATTTTCTTTAAATTACATTTTTTTTTCATTTTTTTCTTCCAAATTGGATAGTTTCACATTTTCTCTCCTTGTATTTCATTTGCTTGATCTTTGCACTTAGCATGTATCCATTTGTAGTCTCCTCATGTCGTATTCAAATCAAAGTAACAAGCATACCAAGCCACATGATATCAGATATTTTACTTGCGCGATTAACCTGTGTAGAGAAAATTGGGAATGTAATTGGGAAAATTGTAAGACAAAGGGAGCATGAAAAATCCTTCAAGGCTATACGGCGGGCAATAAATATGAAGCTCTCACACCTTTGGGTTTATATAGCACTTGGAACATCTTCTAACCATTCCAAAGCACTTTACAGGCAATGAAGTATTTTTGATATGTAGTGAACTTTGTAATTTAGAAATATGAATACCTGTTTGTGCACAAATGTGAAGATGGCTGGCTAAACTGTGTTTCTTTTTAAGTGAGTTTTTGATTGAGAAATGAGTTTTGGGAGGGATGAACTCCTCGACATTTTTGTTGTTTGAAGTAATGACTGGGGATTGTTTGCATCAATTTCTAGTTTAAAACCTCAGCTGAATGACTGCAGCACCAGCTGTGCTGCATTCACTTGGTACTACACTGGAGAACTAGTCTAGACTTTGTGCTCAAGTTTCTGGAGTTGTTCAATGAGTCTTCAAATTTGGAAGACTGCTATCAACTGAGCCATGGTTGAAATTCCAGAAAGGTGAACAATCAAAAATAAATGCAAGCATTTTGATGTTTATGGTCCAGTTATAATGTGGGGCATTAAAGTGAGATAGTGTGTTGCAAAACGAACAAGCAACCATTGCAAAGGAGAGCACAATGCCAAGCTGTTGACCTTAAGCGCATTGTTGTAAATGAAGCTGAAAGAATGGTGAATCACAGGCTGGAGTGATTGGTAACTCTAATTGTATGGTAGCATGGGGGTGTCACGGTAGCATAGTAGTTAGTGTAATGCTATTATAGTGCAAGCAACCTGTTCAATTACTGCTGCTGTCTGTAAGGAGTTTGTACATTATCCCTGTGTCTGCGTGGGTTCCCTCTGGGTGCTCTGGTTTCCTCTCACATTCCAAAGATGTATAGGTTAGGAGCTGTGGGCATGCTATGTTGGTGCCAGAAGAGTGGCAACACTTGCAGGCTGCCCCCAGCACATTCTTAGTAACACAAAAAGACGTATTTCACTGTGTATTTCGGCGTACATGTGACTAATATGTATCTATCTATTGAAGGTGAAGAAACAAGATGAGTCCAATCATTATAATGTATTTCCACAGTATTCTCCAGAATGTGGAGAGCACAAGGTTAGAAGTGGCTACAGACAATCTGAAAATGGAATAACTGAATAGCCACTTCCTATTCCATATTTTTTAAAAGCTCCTATTACCACAGGATAATTAGGACATTGTTGCTATGTTGTAATTATTCCTTGCTTTCAACAGGCCATTGGTAATGCTAAAACAACAAGGAATGATAACAGTAGTCGCTTTGGGAAATACATCCAAATTGGCTTTGACCGGCGATATTACATAATTGGTGCCAACATGCGAACATATCTGCTAGAGAAGTCGAGAGTGGTTTTCCAGGTTGGTACACACATCTGCAATAGAACTTGGTTGAATAGCCACAGCAAAACAATTTGGAAATATTCTGTTTTAAGGGAGAGGGAATAACTGTGGCTTCTCAGCCTTTTTGTTGGTAACTGTAACCTAAGAAGAAAATGAAAACATGACCTCTCACATCACCCTAGTTGCATGTGGTCTGGAAGTCCAGGATTGACAAGCTGAGCTACTAATCATCTGGCTAGCACTGTTTCAGGAATGAGCTTTGAAATGGTCAAAACATTAGAAAGTACGATATGGAGTTTAATCTTACTGGATCAGTCAGATGTGGCAAAAAAGTTCAAGAATCCATACTGTAGGCCAAAATTATAATGTTTTTGAATGTACCTTCTCATCTTAAACTATCTAAAATTCCAGTGTTCAAGGTTGAACATACTAATTGCACTCTACTTCGTTGCTCCCTTATGTTTTTCTTTCCCATTCATTTTTTTCTTGCATATTTGCCTATCTTCTGTTGTCCCTTTAAGTAAGGACAGAATCAGTTTCATAGAATTGGATATGGAGTTTAGATGTACTTAGAGTAAAATGACCATGTGACACAAGAGATAATAGAGCAACTTTGTCTTTGCTAAATATTATATTGGCATTGTCAGCTTGGGTCATGTTCTGATGTCAATATCCAAGTCATAATGGTTATGGTAAATATTCATCATCTGCAATATTAGTGTATCAATAATATTTTGTCTTATTTAACTGATGTATTTTAACTTTAACATGTAAATTGTGAGTCTATTTGTAGGAATATAGATTAATGGCTGTCTCCGCTTCTGTCTGAGAGATCAATACTGTTAGCAGAAACATGATTCCTTTTAAGCTATCTAACTGCGGTAGTCTAGTTTTGTGCCGCATGGCAGAGAGATGGGGGTACATATCTAAAATGCAATAGTATCCTGAGTTTCCAATCCCAGTTGTATCATTAGAATGGAACTTGGAGACCAGTGAATCAGGGATGAAGCTGAGATGTTATAGGTGAGATGGGTGGTTGCAAGTTACTCTGGGCATACCTTGTGACTGCTGATAATACTGATCGTGGTTGTATACCTGTGGGGAAAGTTTACACAATGATCACATTCTTCCAAGGGGAAGAAGGAAAGTGAGGACAGGTTCCTTTGCACCTCAGCTGTATGATCCTTGGCTTATTTCAGAGAGCATTGTTCTCATCTTCAAAACAAATTATAGCTTTTCTATCAAATTTGGGAGTGAGACAAAAGTTTTGAAAAGGGAATGTTTAATTTTCTAATGAGAAATGGGTTTTGCTGACAAGTCAGTATTGAATCCCCATCTCTAATTACCCTCGAAGATAGCAATGACAAATGAGTGGCTTGCTAGGGCATTTCATTGTAGCTGTTAAATAACAGCTACAATGTTGTGGGTCATTATTTAGAGCTCAGAATCAAGTTTATTACCAAGGACTTGTATGATGTGAAATCTATTGTTTTGCAGGAGCAGTGCAGTGCAAAAATATTAAAATTACAATGAATTAGGAAATAAATAAAGTGTGGGGGAGCAAAATAAATAATGAAGTGGTGTTCATGGACCTTTCAGGAATCTGATAGCCGAGAGAAAGATGTTGTTCCTAAATCATTGAGTGTGGGTCTTCAGGCTCCTATACCTCCTCCCCAATGATGGTAATGAGAAAAGGGCATGTCCCGGATGGTGAGGGTCCTTAATGATGGATGCTGCCTTCTTGAGGCACCGCCTCTTGAAGATGTCCTCAATCTTCAAGGTTGAGGTGGGGAAGGTTGTGCCCGTGATGGAGCTGGCTGAGTCGACAACTCTGTGCAGCCTCTTGCGATCCCATGCATTGGAGCCTCTATACGAGGCTGTGATGCAACCAGTCAGAATATTCTCCATCGTAGATCTATTGAAATCTGCAACAGTCTTTGGTGGCATACAAAATCTCCTCAAACTCCTAACAAAGTAGAGCTGCTGGTGTGCCGCCTTCGTGATTGCACCAATGTATTGGGCCTAGGTTAGATCCTCTGAGATGTCGATGCCCAGGAACTTGAAGCTGCTCACACTTCCCGCCACTGACCCTCAATGACGACTGGTGTGTGTTCTCCCAACTTCACCTTCCTGAAGTCCACAATCAATTCCATGGTCTTGTTGATGTTGAGTGCAAGGTTGTTGTTGTAACACCACTCAACCAGCTGAACTATCTCACTCCTGTATGCCACCTTGTTGCCATTTGAGATTTTACCAACAACAGTGGTGTCATCTGCAAGTCTATAGAGCTGTGCCTAGCCACACAGTCATGAGTGTAGAGAGAGTAGAGCAGTGGGCTGCATGTAAGGATGACAGATATCTTTCCCTGGAGGATGCAGCAAAGCAGATGGATTTTTACAAAAATCCATCATTACATATTAAGGAATACCTGTAATAATTTTGTATTAAAATTGATTAAGTAAATTCACAAATGAATTTAAGCTTCTCAGACACAGTGGGTGAGATTTGAATTTGTATCTCTTGATCATGTTCAGATGTTTGCATTAGTAATTTAACCACTACACCATTCCCAAGCTATCTGTCCACGAGGAATTAGGTTTGTTCTCTATCTTTATCAGGCAGAAGACGAGCGCAACTACCATATCTTCTACCAGCTGTGTGCCTCGGCCAATCGCCCAGAATTCAAAGAATTGTATTTAAGTAAGTTACCTTGCCCAAAAGTTACTATACTAATGAAAAATAATGCAACTGACCTTGTGCCTGTTTAATTAAATGTACATTTAGCAAAGTGCTGTTCTTGGAATCCTCTTATAACGTTGGATCGCATTTTGTCACAGGCTTGGAATTCCTCCAAATGTTTTCCAGCTAATTAATTGCTTTTGAAGTTCAGTCACTTTGTTATGTTTATTATTATGTGTGGCAATTTCTCCACAGCTAGGTCACAGAAACATTGGAGGTTTTTCTTTTGGTAATGTGGCCGAGACAGTAATGTGGCCAGAGCATCAACAGGGTTCACTTTGGGGAAGAGTAGCCAGTCGTGGTATTGGAGCCATAGATGTGTCATCATGTTCTAGATAATGCAGGTGCTATGGAGCAAAATGGGCTTTTCTGGATTATTGTGTACATAAAAGAAAAATTTTGAAATTGTTTGACTTGTAAAAGTTTGACTTCAAACTAAACTGATGGAATGAAATTTTCTTCTCTACATTGGCTCTGGGGATTTTCTGTCAAGTGGATGTTGGTATAATAATTGTGTGTAAAGTAACAATGAAATGTTTGGTGCTTTTGTTCTGTTATCTACATTCCAATGATTATTAAGTCTGAATTCTCAATGTCTAATATATACATATTATATCAAAATGCCTACAGCTATTACATGAATAGATTTTAATTATCAGTGTTTCACATACTTTCAAAATTAAGTTGATGTATTCATTTGCATGACGGTGAGAAATATTTATAACTAATTTACTTCAGAGCGAGTTGTTAGTATTTGACACCTGTTAATCACTGCAGAGTGAATCACAAAACATTGCCACAAATAAAAAGTTTGCCAAAATGATGAAGCAAATTTACCCAAAACAAAAGAAAAGCGAAAACGTGTTCTTCAACCATCCCACGAAGGGAATTAAAGCAGTACCATTTTTTCTTATTGGAAAAGAGAAAGGAGGAAGGGTGTAGTGTGACTTCATTTTAATGTAAGAGCTGAGAAAAAGAGGGTTCGTCCCAGTATGTTATGTTCCAGTCAAGGCTTAACTATTACCATGCATCAATTTTTGATCAGAAGAGCCAACTGGTGGGGCACATTGTTAGCTGCAAAAGAAACTTTCCCTTTCAATTTTCATCAGGACATTTTTTTTCTGTAATTTCCTTGACAGAATGTCTGTGGTTTGAAATCCAGCCAACATCAATCAATAGTTTTTACTTCAGTCCTAAAATGCATGGAACTGATACAGTGAGTCTTTCTCTGTGAACACACAAATTTGAATGCAATAGACACAAAATGGTAAGCAATAAACAAGTAGCTAGAGAAAGTCAGCAGGACAAGCAGTATCTGTGGGAGGAAAGGAATTGTCGATGTTTCGGGTTGAAACTGCATCAACACCCTAATACAGGGTGTCAACCAGAAATGTCAATTGTTCCTTTCCTCCCACAGATGCTGCTCGACTTGCTGAGTTCTTCCAACAGATTGTTGCTCCAGATTCCAGCATCTACAGTGTCTTGTGTCTCTACTCAAGAAATGTTGCTTACTTGATTCATCTTGACTGCCACCTGAGGCCTGGACCATCTCAGAAGATTGCCTTGGTTCAGTTGGCTTCACTCCATACAATATCAAGAAATGCTGACAACATGGGATACAGCATAAGTATCAGCTGCATTGCTGAAGATTTGTACGCCAGAACTAGTTGTGCTGCTAGCTAAGCCTTTCTGATACACCTGCAACATTGGCATCTCTGAGGTAGAAAATTGCCCAAGTACCTCCTGCCTACACAAAAAAAAATGACCCCTAGCTGGCTGTTAACCAACCCATCATTTTAATTTCCATCATTGGCAAAGTGGCAGAATGTGTCATTGACATTGCTGTCAGGTGATAATTACACACCAGTAACCTGTTCACTGCTCAGTTTGTCAAGGTCCTTGTCCTTGGACCTTAGTCTAAACATGGACCTGAAGACCTGAATTCCAGAGGAGAGAAAAGAATAAAAGTCCCTTGCATCAAGCAAGTTTTTGAATGAGTGTTGTATCAAGATATGATGGCAAATTTGAAGTCAATGGGAATCTAAAGGAAAACCCCCACTGGAAAAAGTCCCATCAGGAAGTTAGTTGTGGTTGTTGGGGGGCGACCGTCTCAGCCCCAAGACATTGCTGCAGGAGCTCATCAGGACATTATCGTAAACTGTATCAAAAATGATTAAAAATGGTTCCTTCATCAGTATGTCAGACGTAAGGATATTCACTGATGATTGTGCAACTTTTGCAGCTTCACAGATAATGAAGCAGTATTTATTTACATACAGCAAACCTGGTCACCATTCAAGCATGGCCTGGTGATTTCCAGCATCTGCAGTTTTTTGATATGAATCAAAAAGCTAGTCCAGCCATGTGACTAGGAGAGCAGATCAGATGCTGGGCAGCCTGTGGTGAGTGAATTACCTTCTGACTCCTGAGAGCCTTTCCACAAGGCACAAATCAGGAGTGTAGTGTTATACTCTGCACCTGGCTGGATGAATGCAGCTCTAACAACATTCAAGAAACTTGTCAGAAGCTTGACACTATTGGGAACAAAGCAGTCCATTTGATTAGAACCTGATCCACCAATGTAAATAGTCATTCTCTTCACTGATGCTGCACCATGACAGCAGTGTGTGTCATCTATAAAATGTACTGCTGTTACTGACTACTTGTCTTCAAATGGATCTCCCAAATCTCTACTGACTTGAAACTCAAGACATCAGGCTGAGGGGAACAGCAGCATCTCCAATTACATACTATTGCTTGGTCAAGATATTGTAAGTTGCTACCCAAACAGCACGGAGTTAAGGACTTCCTTAATGACTGTAGTGGTTTAAGAATATGGCTTACTGCCAATGCTGAGGCATATGAAAATAGGGTAATACATGTTTACAAAGATATCTACATTTTCATAAACAAAATTAAAGAGGCATTGGTATATCTGAATATGGAACTGGCCAAGATGAAATATATAGTCATGTTTTGGGGTTTAGTAGAAACAGGAGAAGACTATTATGGACATAACCTTGGACTTGGGTACGTGGACCATAATATCAAAGTCTATAAATAATGCAAAATTCAGAAACACAATGATTCGGAATAAAGATAAAGATCGACCTAGAGGGACTTTGATAACCTGAGGAACTGCAGAGACAGGGTTGATACAAGGTAACGCAGAGAGGTGTGAAATGACACATTTTGGTAATAAGAATGAGGAGGGGCAAGTTGATTTAAATAGTACAGCTTTTAAGTGGCCAAATGGACAGAGTGGTCCAAGGGGTCCTGTACATCTGTGAAGGCTGCAAGACAGATAATTAACCATGTTTCAAAGGCCATTTGAATTCTTGATTTTGTAAACAGGACCAAGTATGCAAAAATGAGGAAGTTTTATAAACATTTAAGTCACTGTTTAGGCCCCAGCTGGGGGTTACTGTAAACCATATTTTGTACCATACGCTAAGTAAATGTCAAGGCCTCGGACAGGGAGCAGAAAGTATTGGTATCAGTTTATTACTGTCACGTAGTGAATTACAATGAAAAACCTAGTTTTGCAAGCCATCCATTTATATCATTTCTCAACATAAGTACTTTGAGATAGTGCAAGGGAAAGCAATAACAGAATGCAAAATATAGTGTTATGGTTGCAAAGAAAGTCCAGTGCAGGTAGATGCAAGAGCCATGATGAGGTAGATTGTGGGGACAAGAGTTCATCTTTATCACATGAGTCCTGTTCAAGAATCTTATAACAATGGGATAGAAGCTGTTCTTGAGCCTGGTGGTGCATGTTTTCAAGCTTTTGTATCTTCTACCTGATGGAAGGGGGAAAAGAGAGAATGTGCGGGGTGGGAACGGTCTTTTATTGTGCTGGCTACTTTTCTGTGGCAGTAAGAAGTGTAGACAAGAGTCCATGGAGGGGAGGCTGGTCCACAACTTTCTTTGTGGCCTTGGGCAGAACAGTTGCCATACCAAGCTGTGATGCATCTGGATAAAATGCTTTCAATGGTGTATCTATAAAAATTGGTGCGGGTCATCGGGGACATGCCAAATTTCCTCAGCCTTCTGAGGAATTAGAGGCACCGGTGAGCTTTCTTGGCCATGGTGTCTATGTGGTTGAACCAGGACAAGCTACTAGTGATGTTTACACCTAGGAACTTGAAGCTCTCAACCATTCCACCTCAACACCATTGCTACACCCCACTTCCTGAAGTTAATAACTAGTACTTTTGTTTTGTTGACATTAAGGGAAAGGTTGTTGTTTTGACACTATATCACTGGGCTCTCTATCTCCTTCCTGGGCTCTGTCTTGTCATTATTTGAGATCCAGCTCACTATGGTGATGTCATCTGCAAACTTGCAGATAGAGTTAGAGCAGAATCTGGATGTACAGTCGTGAGCGTATAGAGAGTAAGTTACGGGGCTGAGAACTCATCCTTGCGGGGCACTAGTGTTGAAGATGATCATGGTAGCGGTGTTGCTGCCTATCCTTACTGATTGTGGTCTGTTGGTCAGGAGCAGAGTAGTCTATTTAAATTGTGAGACCAGATAGCTGGCATGGAATCAATGGGCTGAATGGCTCCCTTCTGTGCAGTAATGATTGTAGAAGCGGAGCTTGTACTCTGTAGAGCAGAGAAGGTTAATGACAGCTTTAAGTCTTCAGAATTGTGAGCCATTGTGATAGAATATATAAGTAAAACTGCATTTGCAGTGGAACAAGGGTGAATAATCAGAGCAAACTGACTTAATGTAATTATGAAAGAGCGAGAGATAATACAAAAAGTATTGAAATAGTGAGTTGTGATCTATTATGGGTTAATTAAAATGATGGTGGATGTAGATTTGATGGTAATTTGAAACTTCTAAGTGAACATTTTGTAGTGTATGGGAATAAGCAGGAATGGGATGCTTTCAAAGTGAATCATTCATCAGTTTTCTGAGGTGCACTGGCATTGTTCTGCTGACTGAGATGACAATGTGGTGGGCATTACAGCACGTTCTATTGTATGTGATTTGCTTAGATATAGCTGTTTCACCAGGTTTAAGAAGCTAATGTCAGCATTATGTTCACATGCCTGTACAGAAGAAAATAATGGCTGCTTATGATTAACAGACCTTGCAATGAATTTTAAAAGGATAATGAGAACAGGATGTGAAAAGATGTCATGTTAGTTCTCTGTCAGATTGATTTGCTGATCATTCCTGCAATGTTTTGGAATTTAAACATAAAGTCTTATTTTTGTTTTTAAAGTTTCAGTCTTGGTGATTAATCAAAAAT
Source organism: Rhina ancylostomus (assembly GCA_030265395.1). Taxonomy (NCBI): domain Eukaryota; kingdom Metazoa; phylum Chordata; class Chondrichthyes; order Rhinopristiformes; family Rhinidae; genus Rhina; species Rhina ancylostomus. The sequence goes on along the minus strand of JARFYF010000052.1, from coordinate 24,272,748 downwards.
TGTCAAGGACTGAATATCTAAGCAATATGAAATACATAATTTTAATAGCAGTAAAACTACAATTGAAAAATAACCTGATGTGAGTGTCATTGCAATATAAAACAAAATATGCCTGGATCCTAACAGTAATTTAGAATCCTTATAAATTGGGGAAAAATAGACCATCCCTTTAAACTTGTAGTTGTCTTTAAGTGTGCAGACTAAAACTATTAAGTTTTTTAATATTCTAGCAGTGAGCTATTCTCTTGATGAACATAAAATTATTGTGGCACAGATATTATCTTTCAGTGTGGAACAGTATACAGTCCTGCCCATCTGCCCATCTGTGTTTATGAATAACCAGAACTTTGCTGTCTTTCAGGCGGTGCAGAGAACTACTTCTACACCACTCAGGGTGGTGACACATTAATAGATGGAGTTAATGATGCTGAAGACTTTGAGAGAACTTGGGACGCCTTTGCTCTACTTGGTAAGGCCAGGGATTTTAAAAATTGAATCAATTCTATAACTCTTCTCAAAGGCCACTTTATAAATTGGTTTAAATTTCGACTGGTGGTGCTTTAATGAAGAGCTGGGTCCTGGCATTTGATTCCTGTGTTCTTAAGATGGGAAGGAGAAAATATCAGGGAAGATTTTGCACTCCCATTTGACTCTGTGACCTCAGATGAACAAGAAGACAAGAACAGGCTTAAGTGTGATGTACAGCATGAATGAAGGGGTTTGACAGGCTAGATATGGAGTTAAGAATGTTCCAAGCCTATTCCAGCACACACTGTTCCTCCTCCCACCCTGCCTCCAGTAAAGATGCCACCCTCTTTGCTCAATTTCTCTGTCTCCTCCACCTTTGTTCTCAAGGTGTGGCCATCTGCTGTAGGACTTCTGAAATGTCCTTATGGAAGCGTGGCTTCCCCTTGCCATGGTTGATGGAGCCCTCACTCATGTTTCGTCCACATCCCACATGTCTGCTCTCATCCCAGCCCACCATGACAGAACAGCAAGAGTTCTCTTGCTCCTCACCATTCACCCTACCTGCATCACATCCCACACATCGTCCTCTGCCATTTCCACCAGCTCCAAGGTGATCCCACAACCAGTCACACCTTCCCCTATTCTCCTCTTCCGCTCATCCCTCTCCACACACCCCGCCCGACTCCCTGCAACTGTAAAAGGTGTGACACCTGTCCCTTCCCCACCTCCATCAACACCATCTAGGGACCTGAACAGCCCTTCCAAGTGAGGCAGAGGTTCACCTGCACCTCTTCCAACCTGGTCTACTGCATTCAAGTGCTCGGGATGTGACCTCCTCTACCAAGCATGGACTGGGCCACCAATTTGCAGAGTACCTGTGCTCTGTCCACCATGGCCATCTCGAGGTTCTGACTGTGTGTCATCTTAACTTTCCTTCCCACTCCCACACCGGCCTGCCTGTCCTTGACCTTCTCTATTTCTATGGAGAGGCCAAGCATGAACTGAAAGAAAAATATCTCGTATTCCACTTGGGTAGCTCACAACTCCCACACCCTAGGTGTTCTCCCACACACACTCACCTGTCCACCTAGTTTTCTTCTCCCTTTGTCCACCTTTCCCGTCCCTTCCCCTACTCCACCTGGTTTCATCTGCCAATCATCCTCTCCCCCTCTAATTCCACCAATTGCCTACCAGCTTCTGTCACACTCCTACTCGTACTGCTGTACACTGACAATCCTTCCTCCTCCCTCTCAATGCTGATGCAGGGTCTCAATCTGAAACATTGACTTGCATCTTTTGCCTTCACAGATGCTGCTTGATACCCTGAGTTCTTACAGCATTCTGTTTGTCGTTATAGATATGTAGTTGACGTTTCCTCTGGCTGGGATGTCTGGACCCAAGGGTCAGAGTCTCAGAATAGGGGATCAGTCATTTGGGATTGAGATTTCCCATTTCTGTCTTTGGAATTCATTACCCAAGAGCTGTGGAGGCTCAGTGGCTGAGTATATACTACACAGAAACGGGCATTTTTTAAAGTGTTAAGTGTATCAAGGGATATGGGATGTGTGCAGGAAAGTGGCACTGAAGTAAGCGATCAGCCGTAATCATACTAAATGCAGAGCAGCTGGAAGTGTCTAGATGGCCAACTGCTGCTATTTCTTATGTTCTTGTGAATATGTTGGTCACAGTTGTCTGGTTGCCAAGTGATGTATGCTCTCTTTGGCAAATGTTGCTGACACCAAAGGAACCAAATCTCTGTACGAGTCAAAGCCCCATGTAGAAAGAGGTGGTGGTGGTATAGAATGAAAATCTGTTGGTTAAAAGTTTGAAAATATGCCCCAATGAGAATAGTTGTCCAACTATCCTTTGCATTTGGAACTTCTTGTGGAAAATTCTGTTAAGAACAATGTGGTCAATGGGCTCTGAGGTTAGAATAAAATTTAAAAAGCAGTTTGCTTTTGGAGTTTAAGAAGTTATTCATTTGAAGCTTTTTTCTAAATGTTTGCAAGTGAAGATGGTAATGATGCATTTCTTTCCTTCAGGTGTAAAGGATGCACACCAGATGAACATTTATAGAGTAATAGCTTCAATTCTCCATCTGGGAAATGTAGAGATTGTTTCAGAAAGAGATATGGACACTTGTGGTGTTGCTGTAAGTCACAAATACAGAGTACTTATTCTTATAATCTACCCAGTAGGTTTGCTTAGTGACTGTGCCATAGACTTTTAACTTTTGTTTATGTGACAATACTGGGGAGTATGAGTGCCATTTAAGGGATGAGTACAAACCAATTACTACACGATACAACAAATACTAGACCAATTGGTGGTATAGTGGACAGCAATGAAGGATGTTTAAGGTTACAACAGGATTTAGATCAACTGGGAAAATGAGCAAAGGAATGGCAGATAGAATTTAATTCAGACAAATGTGAAGTGGTGCATTTTGGAAAGTTAAGCCAGGTCAGAACGTACACAGTGAATGGCAGGACCTTGGTGAGTGTTGTTGAACAAAGAACCTAGGGGTACAAGTACATAGTTCCCTGAAAATGGCAACATAGGTAGACAGTTGGTGAAAAGTGCGTAAGGCATGCTTGCTTTCATCAGTTGGGGCATTGAGTATAAGAGTTGGGATGCCATGTTATGGATGTATAAAAAGTTGATTCAGCTGCCCTTGAAGTGCAGTTCTGGTCACTACACTACAGGAAAGATGTCATTAAGCTAAAGAAGATACAGAAAAGATTCCCAAGAATGTTGCCTGCACTGGAGGGTTGAATTATTGAGAGAGATTGGATAGGCCGAGTCTGTTTTCCCTGGAGCAAAGTAGCTGAAATGTAACATGATTGAGGTAAATAAAATTATGAGAGGTGTACATAATGATAGTCTGTTTCCCATGGTAATCGTGTCAAAAACTAGAGGGCATAGGTTTAAGTTGAGAGGGAGGAAATTTAAAGGGCATTTGAGCGGCAATTTTTCCATACAAAGAGTAGTTGGTATCTGGAATGAGCTGCCAAAAGAGGTGGTGGAGGCAGGAACAGCGATTACATTTAAGAGGTATCTGGACAGGTACTTGAATGAGGGTTACGGAATTAATTTAAGCAAGTGAGATTAATATAGATAGATATGATGGTTGGCATAGATGTGGTGAAGTGCCTGTTTCTATACTGTACAACTCTATGACTTTTTTAATTTTGAAGGCAAGTATTGTGTTTCTAAACATAAGATTGATCTATTGCCCAAAATTTGACATTAGGCTATGATCGTAAATTCTGTCTAAGCTTAGATTTATTTCTGGAGGCTTTGTATTGAAATGTAGAAAAGCTAAACTTGCATTGAACTTTAGTCTTCTCTTATAACAGGTACCTTTCCTCTCCACTCTCAGTTCTAAAGCAGGGTCTTGACCAGAAAAGTCAACTATTCCTTTCCCTCCACAAATGCTGCTCAACCCACTGAGTTCCTCCAGCAGTATGGAAACAGGCCGTTTAGCTCAACTCGTCCATGCTGACCAGGATGCCCATTTAAGCTAGTTCCATTTGCTGTGTTTGGCCCATATCCTTCTTAATCTTTCCTATCCATGTACTTGTCTAGATGCCTTTTAACTGTTGTCATTGTACCTGCATCAACCACCTCCTTTGACAGCTCATTCCATGATTAGTTTTTAACTCCAAATCCCAGTATCTTCAGTCTCTTGTGTCTTTACTTAGACTACATTTGGCATATTTTGGTTATCTTAATCAAGTGATTGAGAGCAGCCAAGAAAGATTTGCAGATTTACTAGACCTGTGTCATTATGACTGAAAATAACAGTATCTTGTTAAAAATCTCATTAACAGTTGATTTCTGTGCTTTTAGAAAACAGATGAGCACCTAAACTACTTCTGTAATCTGCTGGGAGTTGAGCATGATCAGATGGAACACTGGCTGTGTCACCGCAAGCTTGTCACAACGTCTGAGACTTACGTTAAGACCATGACTAAGCAGCAAGCCATCAATGCCAGAAATGCATTGGCCAAGCACATCTATGCTCAGCTTTTCAACTGGATTGTGGATCAAATCAACAAAGCACTTTATACAACCAACAAACAGCATTCTTTCATCGGAGTATTGGATATTTACGGGTACGGAACAGAGCAGGGATTACACAGAATAGCTTCCCATCAAACTGCAATTAATCCTTAGTCTTGTTTGACCAATTAATTCAACATTGCAACATTGAGTGAATTTTTAAAAAATTATGTTATTTTTATATAGATTTTGTTCACATAATTGTCAAGGACCCTGAGCTAGGAATGGATAATTTTCTGTTTTGGGTCTGTATGTTAGCACTCCAAAGGTAGCTGTAGAAGTCAGTCACTCCACACTGCTCAGTACTGTGCAGAGA
>JARFYF010000052.1:24166062-24179489 GCA_030265395.1 Rhina ancylostomus | reverse complement strand
GTTCAAGAGATTGTTGGATAGGCATATGGAGGAATGTGGGATAGAGGGATATGTGGGAGGAAGGGGTTAGATAGTGTTAGTTGTGGTTTGATGAACGGCACAACATGGGCCAAAGGGCCTGTATTGTGCTGTATTGTTCTATACAAGTACATACCTGTGCAGTAGAACTTATCATTGTGTTTTCTCTCCACGCAGTCCTGTTTACAAGACCGCAATGAACCTCCTCAACTGCTAATGGACTTCAAGCATACATTTCCTGTTATGTTTCCATTCAACCCTTCTGCACTCAACCTGGATACCATACACATCCCAGCAAATCTGAACTTGACTTTCCTCATTAGAGTGTAAAACAAAGGTTTCTGTGTACATTTACGGAAGAAAGTATGGAGAGAGAAAAAAGCTGAATGTTTCTGCATCTCAATGAAGAGTTATTATGGAACAATTAATCACACAAGACCATATCAAAACCTGATTGGAAGCCAAAATAACCCATCATCGCTACTAATAAACATCCACAACAAACCATTTGCAATGCATTCAAAAGGAACAGCTGGCATTTTCGGTGATAGACTGATTTATTTTTGTAATTAACAAAGCAATGACCATTTATTGAGCAGAATATAAAAAAAGCAAAGAAGACTGTGCCACAGATTTTGATATTTACGAACCATGTAAAGTTTTAAACCAAAAGAAAACAGCAGTTGGATTCATAATGTAATTTCTTCATGTTTTGCAACTCATCTCTTTGGCTTCCTGTCACAGTTCAGGCATGAAATGGAATTGCCCATTTAGTGTTCCTAGTCCGTGATAGAGTAATCTATACAGATGCAATGAATTTTTAGAGAAAAGGAAATGTAAAGTAGGGATGGGCTTTGGGTCTGGTCAACATATACAGCCAAATTAGAGTTAATATCATGTTTCTACTAGTATAATATTTTTCCCCTCATTTCTGCAGTGACCATTGGTGTGGACATGTTTCATCGCTTTGTTATTTGAGCTATTAAAAACCACGCTTCTATAACTGCTTGTTTGAAGCTTGGACAAAAAGATATTGAGCAGTTTGTTGTAAGTTTCCATTATGAGTTTGACTCTGAAATGACAAACGGCTTGGTTTTGTGATTGTACTTCACTCACTGAGGGATCAGTCTGACTGTGTTGTACATAACCCCGAGAAGCAATAGCCATTTCAGATGGAGTCATTGCTGTGGTGCATTAAGTAAGGACTAAAAAGGTTTTCAATGTTTGAGATGGTGACAGCACAATATTCTTGGTAAATAGATTTATTTATTGGCCAATTGTAATTTATAGAAATGACCCCATTGTGTTAAAAATCAGGATGTTGCCACTCATTAATTATATAGATCTTGCAACACCTACACCTGAGAGATGCCTCCTGTTCTGAGGCAGCAAAACTGCATTGGCAAAGTCAGTGCCTTGATATTTAAACCAGCAAACTTTTATAAATTGAGTGTAGTTTGCTGCTGCTTGATAGTGACTTATTTCATTAAATTCCCTGTTCTATCCCACAACAGTCTTCAATGCGTAGGAAGCGTGTGTCCGTTACACCTCTGACTGAACCACTCCACCACCTGGACCTGAATTGAAATTTTTCAATTACATATTTCTGATGAATTTTGAATTCTTTGCAAGAGAATTGACTGCTGTTGCCCACAAACACAGTTGGAGTCATATGATGTGTACTCGTATGGCACACAATAGTCTGTAATGGGGGCAAAACTTTGAATCTAGAACTTTGTTTTTAACTGTTGGTCCCCATTCCATGAATCCAAGTGCACAGTCCCAAGACAAATCCTAGAAAATCCACACATGCACATAGCTGCAAACAAAATGCTCGATTGTCATAAATCATCTTCCTGTTCCTGCTTCTCAACTGCCCTTCCCACCTTGACATTGGAGCAATAAAGTGGAAGCATGGAAGTGACAACGATTATATCGTTCCCTTCAGCTGTCCAATGAATACAGCACTTGCTAATGGAAGTGGGTAAAATAGTAAAGTATCTGTGGTTACAAAAGATGATATTAAAATGCTGTGTTCAAATATTTACAAATTGTATACCTTAACTAGATTGAGAACTTTTCTTTGTAATATTTTAAGTTAGGTGTGTTTTTTTTTCATAGTTTAAAATGGTCATTTATTTTTAATTTAGATTTATGAAATAAAAACAATGGTATAAGTATATACCAATGATGACTTTATTAAGTTGCATGAGAAAGTGATGCAGGACTATGCCCAGATATTGTTGGGAAAGAAGAATTAAGCACAAGAGATGTAATTAAAGACCATTTTTCACAGATTGTTGTACTGTTTAAATCTGACTCGTATTTGTATGCCTGAGGAGTAAAGTGACTCATTTATTCAAATGGGCTTATCATAGAACATATCATTTGTCCTGATTATTGGGTGGGAAAATGTACCACTTACTATCCTAAATCAGCAAGACAATGTCTTTTTAATCTCTGTTCTATGGAGTTAGCTGGTTTCAGATAGTTAAGGTGATACCACACCATGTACAATGAAGAAAGAGGAAATGAACAGCAGTTGCAGTCAGAAAGTGAGTGCTCACAGAAGATGAGTTCATATTTATGTGATGTCCTTGTTAAGTGGACTGAGGACTTTCACTCCCTAAGCAGACACGTGACGTAAAATCATACACACAGGATTGGGCAGCACAGTGGCACAGCAGGTAGTGCACCAGCTTCCCATGACTCTTTTTATCCCAATGATATGTTAGTCATTAAATTAATTGGCTGCTCTAAACCACCTACACTAAGGGTAGGAAAATCAGCATGGAGTTGAGAGAGGATGTGTTGCAGGGGCAATAGTTGGGAATGGGATTGATGGAATTGCTCTGAAAGTCAGCATAGACTCGGGCCAAGTGGGCTCCTAGGTCAAAAAAAGAGATTCTCGAACCAAGGACACTTGTTGAACTGTATCATAATAGAACTTAATACTAAGGGGTTAAGATTGAAGGAAAATTGCACTTTGCATTTGATAGGACAACATGGAGTAATTGAGATCAAGTTACAGAGGAGGAGAACAGGATGTGGTACATAATGTATTGGTCTGATAATTTTATATTGAATAGATGAAAGTTGTTGTGCGGGTGCCTCAAAGTATTTAGATTTTAAAGCCATTGTTTCCTTGATTATCAACCACTTTTTATCCTATCTGGTACCTTTAGTCATACATCTTTCAAGTCTTCCTCTTTTAATAGATTAATTGTAATATCCAAGTTAATTGTAAAATAAAATATTGACAACATTCTTTCAGAAGAATGCCAAGGTCTTTATGAGGACATGAGATATACTCAAATGATTACAGGGATGAAGATTGTTGTGAGGAGATTACAGAAGCTGATTGTGTTGAGGGAAAATTTTATACCAGTATTAAAACCATAAAAGATCTTGGAGTAAATAAAAGAAAAAAACGATTCAGCTGGCAGGTTGGCCTGCACCTGAAGGACGTAGATTTGTGACAAAACAAAACAGAGGAGAATTTGATTAACATAACAAGATCTGAAATTTGCTGCTTGTAAGGGCAAGATCATTTAATGATCAAAAGGGATGTACTTAACTGTAAAGGTATAAAGTAAGGAAATTGGATTTGTTATTCAAAGAAGCAGCACAGGCTTGATGAGCTGATGAGCTTGCTTCTGTGCTGTAAGATTTTATGGGAGGTTAAGAAAATGCCAAACTATCATTTTTTTGAACAAAGACACATAGAACAATTCCATCTGTTTTGAAATACTTTACCCAACTATCACCATATTTCCAGGAATGTGTTTAAATGCATCATTGTTATACAGTAAGACTTGAAACAAATGTATGGCGTTGCTGTCTTGGATGTTTATTGTAATAATAAGACTACCAAATTGTCATACACTCCCAAGCATGGCTAGCTGTGGTGAAGTATCACTGAAGATAAAAACGCTCAAGGATCCTTTGGATGTACTTTCCATGGTCTGGTGACAAATGAAGACCATTTTCCCTTCAAAGATTAAACATTTTCATTAATTGTTGTTTATTTGTCTGTTGTTTGATTTTGTTGATTGCACAATGGACATGTTAACAGACATTAAGACCTAAAGATTATATTAATTTAATAATTGATGACATGTTCACTCATAACCTGAAATTGTGGATTAGTCACTGAAAGTTTACTTGATTTTAATTGGATGTACTTGTTTCCTAATCTACTTAAACCAGAACTGCACTCTTCAATATTCAAAAAAGGTACAGCACAGCTCTAGATTAGTACATAATGAACTGACATCTAAGCATAAGCAACAAGAAGTGATGTAAATGAAGCATACAGAATTATGTCTATGTGGGGAATTACATGCCTGTCCTCTGCCTCCTCCACTGCCAGAGTGAGGCTAAATGCAAACCAGAGGAACAGCAACTTGTATTCCACCTGGATAGTCTATAACCTGTTGGCAAGAACATTGAATTCTCCAACTTCCAGTAAACCTTTCCCCCTCTGTCCCTTTTCTCCCTCCTCCTGATCTACTCATTTCTTCCTACGCTCATCCCACTTCACATCTTTACCCACCCCACCCACTCCTCCCACTGGTTCCATTGCTACCCCACCTCCTGGCTATTCCCATCTGTGCTCACCCACTCCCTCCCTTGATTCCGTGCTCCACCTTCCTCTCCTATCAGATTCCATCATCTTCAGCCCTCTGTTGCTTCCACCTATCACTTTCCAGCTTCTGTTGCTATTTCCATCTCCCCTCCTCTCTGCCTATCACCTGTCCTCACATAGAACTACCTATTGCTTGCCAGATCTTGCTCCACCCCACCCCTCCACCTTTTCATACTGCCTAATTCCCCTCTGTCTTTCAGTCCAGATGAAGGTTTTTGACCTGAAATGTCAACTGAACATTTTCATCCATTGATGCTGCCTGACCTGCTGAGTTTTTCTAAGAAACTGTGTGCTGCTCAAGATTTCATCATTTGCAGTTTCTTGTGTCTCCACTCTGTCTCTATTTATTCTCATATAATTTCAGTAAAACAGCAAAGAACGAGTTTGGCTTCTGCAAGTAATAATTTGATATCATTTTATTCCTGTGATTTGGATAAATTAGACACTAGGAATCCTGAATTCATCAGATATGTAGATTATTCAGAATTAAGTAGGTATATTGAGATTGGTACCTATTTCGCTTAAAAATAGAATGCATGAAAAAGAAAATATATGCAGTGATGCATGAATTGGTCATTCTATTCTCACCACTACTTCTGTAAAAGAAAGAAATGTTGACTGCTTCTTAGTCATTAACAAAGGAACATTACAATAATTCAAAGTGAAATACTTATTCATTGTAATCATGGTCAAGACTATCAAATTACATGTAATTAGCAACTATTGATTTGTAAAATATTAAAACATTGATGAATATTATGTATTTTTTACATTTTGAAAAAAATAAACTATAAAAAATGTTACTCTATCTGAAAACATTCCCTATTTAAAGATTTTGAATATAAAAATTCATTGTACCTATCCTGATAATGTTCAATCCAACATGAGTAAGCTTGATTTTTTTCTGCTTCATTGTTTTTGGTGAGGCTGACAGAAGAGATTTAGGAGATGCATGGATGGAATGGAGAAAATAGGATCGTTCTTAAGCTGAGGAGATTTGCTAGAAGTAGTTATAATCATGTAAGCTGTAGAATAGAGTATATAATGGAAAAACATTTCCAGCGGCTGCATGGTGTAAAGGTGATTTGCTAAAGAGTCACAGACAATATGACAAAAAGAAACACTTGTATTTACATAACAGTTTTCACATCCCTTTCAGAAAGTACCAACACACTTTACACTTTGAATTACTGTCATTCTTATAATGAAAGAAATGCAGGAGCCAATTTGAACATAGATGACAATGTGATGAGAAAAAATAATACTGAGCAGTAAGTGGCTAGGATTTTGAATGCACTCTCTGATAAGGCTATAGAAACAGGTGTAATAATTTCTTTCAAAGGGGAAAGGGTTAAATACACAAAGGAGAAAGAATTAGAGATAGGAAAATAGGACTAACTGAATTGCTCCTTGAAGTGATAGCACAAACCTAAAAGGGTGTTCTGCATTATTCTACAATCAATTTAGATTAAACTGCTATAAGATAGTTGCTCTCCCACTGCCTGCAATGCAGGACTGGACCAAACAGATGTCAAAAAAGCTAAAAAAAAAGTTATATCTGGGAAAGTAGCAATGATCAGATGTCTCAGAACATTTGAAATATAGAGTGGTGGAAGTTTGAAAGTGACATCCAAACACTTCTCTGCACCTGCAGACACAGAAATCAAGGTACCTGAAGTTGTAGAATTCAATACTAAGTCCAGCAGGCTGCAGTTTCTGGGCAAATTGCAGCCTTATAGATTCAATATTGAATTCGGGTAACATAATTTTGTGGTCTGTATCAGTTGTCCATCTGTGATCTTGGTTCAGCTTGTTTGTTTTCACCTTTTTCTTTTTTTATTTCTCTGGAAGTGGAGGACATGTCCAGCCTGACCTGCCGGGCACAACTTCCTGCTCTGCATTTCTCAGCTCTTATGTTCTTTTGTCTATGCTTTAATTCTCTAACTGCTTCCATTCATTCATTGACCAGATAACTTTGTTTACAGCTTATGCCCATGGTCACCAACTGGTTTTATTCCCTCAGAAACATTCCCCTCCCCCCATCCTTCCTGCATCTTAATGAGCTTCCTTTCTCTCCTCCCCAGTTCTGACAAAGGGTCTTTGACCCAAAATGTTAACTTGGTTTCCTTTCCCACAGATGTATATAATATGACCTGGATGAAAATGTAGATGAAGCTGCCATTTTTGGGAGTGGCAGCAGAGAGCTGGGTGACCACCAGGAGAGTTAAGGGGAAGAGACAGACATTATAGGGTCCCCCTGTGGCCTTACCCCTCAGCAACAAGTCTACCCATTTGGATACTGCTGGGGGGCACAGCAGCAGCAGCCAGATCAGTGGCACTGTGGTCAGCTCTGAGGCTCAGCAGGGAAGGGTAAAGTCAGGCGGAGCAATGTGATAAGAATCTTGATTGTTCGGGGGACAGATGGGAGATTCTGTGGCCACAAAAGAGACGCCAGGATGGTGTGTTGTTTCCCGGGTTCCAAGATCAAGGATGTCTCAGAGTGGCTGCAGAACATTCTCAAGAGGGAGGGTGCAATCACGCTGATGGGATTATACTACAGACCCCCTTAAAAGCCACTGGGACATTGAGGAACAGACATGCAGGCAGATTAGGGAAAGGTGTAAATACAACAGGGCTGTTCTCATTGGTGACTTCAACTTCCCTAATATAGAATGGGACCTCCTTAGTGCAAGAGAGGGCAGAATTTATTACGTGTATCCAGGAGGGTCTTTTAAATTAGTATGTAGATAGTCCAACAAGAGGAGGGACCATACTGGAGCTGGTGTTGGGTAATGAGTCTAGCCAGGTGACTGACCTTTCAGTGGGAGAAGAGTTAGGGAACAGTGATCACAAGTTTTAAGATAGCTTATAGATAAGTATAAACGTGGACCTTGCAGGGGGTATTAAATTGGAGTAGGGCAAATTACTTGAGTATTAGGCAAGAATAAGAGAGAGTTAGTTGGGAACAGCTGTTTGTGGGCAAGTCCACATCTGAGATGTGGAGGATGCTTAAAGACCATCTGCACAGAGTACAGGACAGATATGTTCCAGTAAGAAGGAAGGACAAGGATGGCAAGGAAGGGGAACCTTGGATGTCAAGAGAGGTGATGAATTTAGTCAAGAAGAAAAAGGAAGTGTTTGTAAGGTTTAGGAAGCTAAAATCAAACAGAGCCCTTAAGGATTTATAAAAAAGCTAGAAAAGAACTCTAGGGAATTAGGAGAGCCAGTAGGGACCGTGAAAAATCCTTAGCAAGTAGGATTAAAGAGAACCCTAAGGCATTCTGTACATACATCTAGAGCAAGAGGTTAACTATAGAAAGGGTAGGACCACTCAAGGATAAAGGAGGGAACATGTGCTTGGAGGCAAAGGATGCAGGAGAGGTCCTAAATGAGTACTTTGCATCAGTATTTACCAAGGAGAAGGATGTAGAGGATAGGGAGATCAGTGTGGGGTTTGCTAATATGCTAGGGGATTTTGACATAAAGAAGGAGGTAGTGTTGCGTCTCCTAAAGAACATTAAGGTGGATAAGTCCCCAGGGCTGGATGGAATATACCCCAGGTTATTGAGAGAGGCAAGAGATGAGATTTCTGGAGCCTTGACCAGGATCTTCATGTCCTGTCTAACCACAGGCAAGGTCCCAGAGGACCGGTGAGTAGCTAATATTGTTCCATTATTCAAGAAAGGAAATAAAGATAATCCTGAAAACTGTAGACCAGTGAGTCTCATATCAGTGGTAGGGAAGCTACGGGAGAGAATTCTTAGGGACAGGATTTATGAGCATTTGGAAAACAGGATATAGATTAGTTGCAGATATGGGTGGAGAAATGGCAGATAGCGCTTAGTCCGACCATATGTGAGGTGTTGCACTTTGAGAGATCTAATGTGAAGGGACAGTACACTATTAATGGCAAGACCCTTAACAAGATTTCAAGATTTCTTTATTTGTCATTGTACTGTTGCAGGACAACAACACAACGAAATTATGATGGCACTCCCTTGCCTAACAAAAACCAAAACAGCAAATTGATAAAAGCAATTATGACTATAAAATAAAACAAACATACTTACACAAATATAAAGGTATATAAAAAAAAGGCAGTGTGCAAATGAACCATTATAATAATAGTAATGATAACCAGCAGCATATCAATATAGCAGCATAAATCATTAAATAACACATTAAATAATAAGTGGTGGAACCAGAAGTACCTATTCACATGACACGTACAGGAAGGAAAGTCTTGGACCATTGTTCATTTCAAAAACAAACACAACAATTAACAAGATACTATGGACTTCTACACATCATCTCCCAGTCTGTTGTTTCGTCCCCTCACTGTTACGTTGCTTTAATGTGTTGCCCACATTGAGGACACTTTTGCCCTGAGCTCCACTGAAAGCAAAAAGGATCATGGCATTAATTGGCTTAAGAACTAATTGGAAAAAAGTAACCTGGCTGTTCCTTGCAGGGCAAAATCTAAGATATTTCAAGCAGACATGAAAGAACATGTATAATGCAATAACTGTTGAGCAAATATGACAGTCATTTTGCAATGGAAGCATTCCACAGACATCCAAATAATGTATTCCTTTCATTGTATTGGGTGGAAAACAAGTGTCAGGAAACTCCCTGATTTTCAAATATATCTGTGGGATCCATAACATCTGTGTGAACCACAAGAGAAAGCCCTTTGCATGAGAAGTGGAACTTCAGCTTTTGGTATTGCAACACACTTCTGATTAAATAATGGAGCTTCAGACTAGTTTGTGTGGTAAAGTCTGGGAGCAGGCCAGGTGCATTATTTTCTGACTTGGAGGCATGAGTGCAACTTACGGTAACGAGCAGACACCAACACAGCTTTATACCCAAGAGTCAATGTCCTTAATAAAAAGTAATCTGGAGAAAAGTAGAGGATAACAGATGACATACATGATTGGTGGCGACTGGAAGTCATCCTGGCTCATTCTCTCAGACTGACGTAGCCTCAGGATCTCAGAGTAACTCATGCAACGGACTTTATTCTTAAACTGATCCAGGGAGTTTGGCTTTGTGCCTAGGGACCTTGTTATCTGCTCACGTACCACCTGCATCACCTGCCAAGGTAGGAGGAGAGAATTAGAGCATTTACAACACAAAAGTTTATGTTCTGACAACTACCTGTTTCAGTTCATCTTTCTTTCCCTGATGTCCTCAGCCAACTTTAACTATCACTCTACTTGGTAGTAGATTCTATACTCTAACCAAGGTAGTAGATTCTATACTCTAACTAAATTTATTGTCCTGGCTTACAGTTCTTCATAAAGTGGAAAAATCATCATGTTCTCTCCAGATTACATAGACTTTATTGTTTGGAGAGCTATTTTCAGATCAGACTTTGTTTCTGGCTCTTCTTTGCACTTGACACACCAGCACACAGAGGTCATTGAGCATGCAGAGTGCTGTCAGGTCCTCATTTGACATCACTTGCACAGAATTCTACTGCATGCAAGGTCATTGAGAAGACTGGGGTCTGCTTTGTTTATGGGGCGGGGCAGCAAGTAGGGAGCGACCCTGAATGAACTGCTGCCAACAGGTTCCTCAACGTCAATTGCCCTATATAATCTTCTCCCTGAACATCCTTCCCAATTCCTTCTGACACTCCTGACCCTTTCTCCCAACCCCCAACTCTCCCAAATGATCTTTGGGAATCATGCATCACAGAAACTCTGAATCCATTTTAGGGGTGCTCCCCAAGAGTGGCCACAGGCCAGATTTGATTCATGGCCTATAGTTTGCATGTCTCTGACTTACCCTTTAATAATCTTAAGAATCTCTTAGGTCATCATACAGTCTCATCTTCTGGGGAAACGAGCTCCACCCAGTCTTTTTTGACAAGTATAAACCCTCAAATAGCCATCATCATTCTACTTTACATCATCTCCACCCATTTTGTAATATGAAGTCAGAAATGGGCCTGATACTCTAATGCTGTCGAAGTTCTTTGTAGTTGTACAAAATACAAATGCTGAATAATTATTATCATGGAAAGGATTTCAAAGTGTATGCCCCATTCCACAGAGTGAAGTTCGTCCAGAATATCTGGACACCTCCCTATCACTGACATGTCAAAGATAATCTGAAGGCACTATACCCTCCAAGTCACAGGCCACTCCAACTTTGAAATATATCACAGTTCTTACCTTTGCAAATCGGCAAAATGTTTGAAACCTAACACAGCTCTACACAAGTACCTTCATCACAAATACTGCAGGGATTCTGGACAGCTTCTCATAGGCAATTAGATTTTGACAATAAACATGATCAAAACTGACATTCATTCCAACTGGAACATCCGCATCCCAAAAATGAATTTTAAAAACAAAGTGGCAAGTCTCCACTTGCATTTGAATTACAAATCTTCACAATTTCTTTCCAAAGAGAGAAAGGCTTTGAGTTAAAAAAAACTGTTCAAGATACTCAAATTAGGAAAACTACCTCAGTTTTTCCAAAGTCCCTCAATGCATTCAACCAAAGCACACTACTCCCCTTTGCATGTCAGTCATCGTCTACACTGTCCCATTGTCCCCTTTTCTGGCCCAGCCCTCCAGAGTACAGAGATTAGGTAATTGTTGGCAAGACTGAAGCAAGCAACATGCATTTTAAAACAAAATCAGACAGAATTGCACATATAACCTTTCCTTCTCTATATTCCACACCCACAACATACTGTGATTTACTTTGACAACGCATATTCATTCTCTGACTATATAATATTTCTAATTCTGGATATTATAAATATTACAGCACTGCCCTCAATTTAGGATCACTCACCAGAACTAGTAGCCAGCAAGGTTTACAAGTAAGACTTGCTCAGAATCCCACATAGTCTCCAGAATGTAGCCGCATGAACAATTTATAGGAGTGTTGCAATTGCAGCAAGAGAATGTGCTCGATCTGGTTTCACTGAGAGAGTCTGGAAATCTGCCCGAGCACCTCAGTTTTTGAAATATTGTTGGCAGAGTCTTCTGTACATGTGGGTATTTCTCAGCTGTTTCAGCAAGAGCATTTTGTGCTAGTCAGTAAAAGGAAGCAATCTGTGTCACAGCAGGGTTCCCACTGCCAAATCTGAGTAAAATATACATGCCTAACACAGGTGCAGAATGCTGCAGGTCAGTGGTTTGTTCTGAAGTGAGGTTTGTGTTTTGATGCTGATTTTTGTACAGCTATCGGACTGACACTCACCTAACTGATATATAGTCATAGAGCAATATTCAATAGAGTAATACTTGAAATGTCAGATAGTTGCAAGCCATGATCTATTTACACCCATGATCACAGTGGCTGCTCCCCATAATGCCAGACCACTTTAAATGTTCATTGGCAAGAAGCAATGGGGAAAAGAAAGCACTGCAAAGTATCACTCAAATATACACTGAAATGGTTGCAGCTTCATTTCCATTATTTTGTTTATTCAGTCCTGGGATATGGGTATCACTGCCAAGTCCATCAATTTTTGCCAATTCTTAATTGTACTTCAGGTGATAGTACTGCCAAAGTACAGCTGTGATAGAAGTTCCAAAAATATTTCGCCCCAGTGATAAAATTTACATGTGCCTGCTGCTCTTGTCTTTCCAGAAGGTAAACATCAAGGGTACGGTAGATGCTGAAGCAGCCTTGGCAAGTTGCTACAATGCATTTTGTCATTCTTACTGACAGCCACAATGATGGTGTATGGAGAGCCTGTCAAGCAGGTTGCTTTGTTTCAGGTGGTGACCAGCTTCAAGCATCTTTGAGAGCTGCATTTATTCTGGCAGATGGAGAGTATCATGGGTGTGTCTCACAGATAGTGGAAAGACTGGGTTGTCAGGTGAACCACATGCTATGGGACACCCAGACCTTTTATAAGGCTAATCCAGGTAAATATTGACAGTGGGCAATTTAACATAGTTATACCATTGAATATGTGGAGGTGGTGGTTACATCCTCCCATTAGTTTTGTCATCGCCATGCACTTGTATGGAGTGAATGTTAATTCCAACTCTGCAACCCAAGTGTGGTCCTGTCTTGCTACATTCAGGGATAGACTGCTTCACAATCTATGAAGTTGCAAATGGAACTTCACTGAATATTATGCAATTATCAGAGAACATCACCACTTCTGAACTTATAGTGTAACAAAGGTTATTGATGGTTCTGGTTTTGGAAGTCAATCATTTTTCTTTGAGTTGTATCCATTTCCAGCATGTGGAGTGGGATTTACCCTCGATTCCCATTGATTTGTCTTAATAGGGTTCATACTTGTTACACTTGGTCAAATGCTGCCTTGGTGTCAAAGGCAATAACTGAAAACCTCTCTGGAACCTTTTGTCCGTGTCTGAAGCCCGAATTCTGGGGAGAACCCGACCTCAGCATCAATCACCAAAGTTTGGGGGATGTGGTCCCCGAAAAGGGACCTTGGATACTACTCAAGCACAACTAGAATCAGAACCATTTACAGCAAACAGTTGTAATCCTAACAGTGGTCAAGTCATTTCCACATTGAAACGTTGCTGGCACTTCAGATTCCGAACCAATTCGGAGAAATTCTGGCAGCAGATTGTAGATAAAAGGAATTGCATCAACTTGCACAAAACAAACACAGGCTGAGTCATGAGCAGTAACTGGTCCTAAATCTCTCAATGTCAAAGGTTTTGCTATACGAACAGATTTAAATAACTCTGGCTTCATCTAATCAAATGAACAGCAACGTACCAGCATGGGTTAATATTAATTTGGATGG
>JARFYF010000052.1:23827761-23837901 GCA_030265395.1 Rhina ancylostomus | reverse complement strand
CTTTCAACCTCCCTATTAAATGGGCAAGCATGCTATGTATTTGTACAAATACATAAGAACAAAATCAGTTGGGCAAAATAGCATTAATTTAGGCACTGGATCTGAAAAAAGCACCCTAACCTAGTCAGTGTTGTATAGTTCTCCTCTCATATACCTGGGGATATTCCCAAAATGGGAGAGTTCTTCCATAATTTAGATAAACATCAGCTTGGCAATAATGAAACTTGCTGAATCGTTCCTTTTATCCAGTGCTCAAGATTGCTTCATCCGTTTCTTCATAAATACAGATTTAGAGTACGCATTCAATGCTTCAAATACAGAGTTAGCTGGTCTCCACATGCGGATAAAGAAAAAGCTTCATGTCCTTAATAGGGCCTGTTTTTCCTTCCCCTTCTTAGTACATTAAACCCCAGCATTAGTACGAGGAAAGATTATGAAAATCAAGGCTGCAGATGTCAAATTTGAAATAAATACAGAAAATGCTGGAAATGACTGAGTAGTTGGGCAGCATCTCTGGAAAGAGAAGCAGATAATATTTCAGATCTTTGTTAGTGGTTCCATCATTTTCTGTTTTTGTATGGAAATAGGGTAGATAAACTGGAGACACAAGGGACTGCAGATACTGGAATCTGGAGCAAAAAAAAATCGCAGTGCTGGAGGAACTTGACAGGTGAGGCAGCATCTGTAGAAGGAAATAGTCGATGTTTCAGGTTGAGATCCTACATCTGAAATGAAAGACTAGAGGGAGATAGCCAGAATGAAGAGGTGAGGGGGAGGGGTGAAGCAAGACCTGGCAAGTGATTGGTGGTTCCAGGTGAAGAGGGGTTGATTGGCATATGGAGTCAGGTGGGGGAGGGAAAGTTGGAGATAGCAACAGAGGCTGGGAGGTGATAGGTGGGGGCAACAAAGGGCTGCAGATTATGGAATCTGATAAGAAAGGAAGGTGAAGAAGAACCAAGTTAGGGAGATATGGTGGGTAGATGGGAATAGTGGGGAGGAGGGTACCCAGTGGGAGGAGTGTGTGGGTGATGGGCAGACGGAGGAGTTGGAGGTTGGGGGGAGTGGCTTGGAAAGAAGGGTGTGTGTGTGTGAGAGAGGGCCTGGGGAGATAAAAAGGAGAGTGAAAGGGGCAGATAGACTGGGTTGTTTCTATTTAGATACATAATATGTGGCCAAGGTAGTGTGGATCACAAGGACCTATTTTTCTTAGCAGGGGTATCAATGACCAGGGGACATGGATTTATGCAAATAGTATTCACGGGGAGATGGGCATTGTGTTCACCCAATGGTACTTAAAGAGTACTTGGGTAGTTAATGTATGTGTATGATTTGGATATGGATATTGGAGGTATGATCAGTAAGTTTGCAGATGACTAGAAAATTGGTGGAGTTGATAGTGTGGAGGGTAGTCTTATGCAACCTGGTGATATTGATGTATAGGTGAAATGGGCTGAGAAATAGCAGATAGAGTTTAATCCAGATAAATGTGAGATGAACTGTTTGGGTCTACTAATGAGGCTAGGACATACATCATGAATGGTAGAGTCCCAGGAAGTACTGAGGAACAACAGGACCTTGGTATACAAGTCTGAAATGCTTGAAGGTAGATAATATGTATAAAAAGGTGTATAAGATATCGACCTTCATTAGAACAAAAGAGAGCATAGAACAATACAGCAGTGGACAGGCCATTAGTTTGGGCATTGAATACAAGAACAGGGAGGTTATACTCCAATTTTATAAGTCATTGGTTAGACCTTGTGGACTACTGCATGCAGTTCTGGTCACCATTCTATAGGGAAAGATGTGATAGCGATGGAAAGAGTGCAGAGAAAGTTCACCAGAATGTTGCCTGCAATGATGCGTTTCAGTTACGAGGAAAGACTGAAGTGGCTAGTTGTGTTTTCCAAGAGTAGAGGAGGTTAAGGGGGATATGACTGAGGTATATAAAAACAATGAAGGGTATAGACTGCAGGAAACTTCACTATATCAGAGGTAGATAAAAGGACATAGATTTAGGGTAAGGAGTAAGAAATTTACTGGGGATCTGAGGGGGACCTTTTTCACCCAGAGTGGTGAGTACCTGGAATACACTACCTGATGGAGTGGTGGATCAGTCACTGACAACATTTAAGAAGTGTCTAGACTAGTACTTGTTGCCTAGGATTAGAAGATTATGGGCCATGTGTTAGAAGATGGCATCAATACAGATGGGTGCCCACTAGTGGTGGGCCAAACAGCCTGTGTCCATGCTGTATGACCAGGGCGCTTCTGCTGTGGGCCAAGAGTTTTAAATTGGAATTAGGCTGCATGGCTTTTCTTCAGCTGCTAAATTATAGTGGGATAAATGGCCTCCAGTGCTATAAATTTCTATGATGCTATCCCTGGATATGCTGTTTACAACCAACAATACAAACTCACATTGGTTTACTATTGCAAGTGAATAGCCTTCCGAGTCCTTGCATTGATCCCTGAACTTCCTTGAAGTTTTATTGGATCAGGATTAATACAAACAAAATGACCTGTTGGGTATTAACACCCTCCTTTAGCTGATTAATGTAGAACATCACTTGGAGAAACTCTGAGAATAGGACGGAAATAAATAGGGCACTTAAATGCCCTTCAAGTCTACCAGTGTAGTACTGCCACTGACCATTCTGGTGAAACACGTGGTTGTCAAACTGGACCTGAGGCAGGTGGTAAGAAAGCCTAAGAGGAAAGCTCAATTTGCCTCATCTTAAACAGTCTAATCACAGATTCATCTGTCCCTGAGAGTAATGATAGAAGTGACAGATAAAATCCTGTCTTTACACTTATCAAGGGTGCAGGTGTGGACACGTGCTGTAATACTGCATCCCAGGTATGAAGCAATTGCTAGTAGTGTCAGATGTAGCTGCATTACAATGAATGGCTTTTCAGAACACCCACTATAAAATTGGTTCCAGCATCCCTGGCATTTTTTATGTTGCACAGCTGATCACTGACTTAAAGAGGATGGGCTCAGAAAAGATCCAGAAGATCATAGCAGGATATGGGTGAGCTGCTATGGATCTTAAGGAGTAGAAGAAATGCATTCTGTCACAATATATAACTGCACAAACTGGCATATCCCTCTACCACTATCATCAAGCCAGATGACGAACCCTAGTTTGATGAAAAGTGTAAATCAACCTTGTTAAGCTGCAACAAAGGACCGTGTGGACACTAAACAGAAGAAACATTAACAGAAGTAACAAAATTGCCTACATTTATTTTTTTCTTATTCTGTGTTTCAAGTGCAATGACCTGTGTATTGGTACTATGTTCAAATAATGTAAAATTCTGTCATATTCCTAGGGGCTGATAATATATATTTTTTTAATTTAAATTTTATTTACAGTGTGGTAACAGGCCCTTCCGGCGTAACAAGTCCACACCGCCCATTTTAAACCCCAAATTAACCTACCCATACATCTTTGGAATGTGGGAGGAAACCGGAGCACCCGGAGGAAACCCATGCAGACATGGGAGAACATACAAACTCCTTACAGGCAGTGGCGGGAATCGAACCTGGGTCGCTGGTGCTGTAATAGCGTTGTGCTAACCACTACGCTACCATGCCGCCACACAGGCGATTACCAAACGGGTATGATTACCACAGGTTGCACAGAAGTTCTGACTGAGGTTTCTTCTATATATAACAAGAAACCAAGTTCTTTGTTCTGTAATATATTATTCATATGCTGGAAAGCCCACCAATGCAGTTGTAGATTAGAATTACATGTGCATGTAACTAGATGTGCATTAGACACATGTGCATGTATGGAGTGTAGTGTAGGTGAAGATCTCAGGATAGGTTTCTGCAAAGGATGGTAGGTCACATTTTATATCATTGTTCTTCCTTGAATTAGGTCTGGACATTCAATCTTAGCTTTTAAAAAGTACATTTTCTTGTCTTTCTTTGTGACAAAATTCCATTCATCTATGATCTCAGTGCTGCAGCACAAGAGGAGAGACGGGAAGGGCTAGATTGTTTTTCTTGGAGCAAAGAAGGCTAAGGAAGGACTTCATGGAGTAATACGAACTTTTGAGAGGCATAGATAGAGTAGGTAGTGAGAAATGTTTCCCCACAGTAGAGGTTTATAAAACAGGAGAGCAAAAGTTTAGGGTAAGGGATAAGGGCTTTAGAGGGGTTCTGAGGAGGAACTCTTCACGCAGGGAATGGTTGGAATCGGAAATACACTGCCCGAGTGGGTGGTGGAGTTGGAGACTCTCAGCATTTATTGATATATGAGCATTTGAATCGCCAAGGCATAGAAGGCTAAGGACCAGGTGCTGGAAAACGGGATTAGTATAGATAGCTACTTGATGGTTGACAATGGACATGGACAGAAGAGCCTGTTTCTGTGCTACATGATTCTATCACCAATGTTAGTCCCATTCTCAGTATCAATATCAACCCTCCTGCTAGCATCCAGAATGGTGGAACAAACAGTATGGCACAGAGACAGGTACACTGTTTCTAGAGCAACATCAGATTTCCAGTTTATTAAACAACGATCCTCCCAGTTTTCTGAGTATGTTTTGAAACTATGATACTTCAAAATGAAATTCTTCTTGTGACCCTCTGCTACACCCTTCCCAAAGCCTCAGTAAAACAATAATGGAAGATAATACATTTGTTTCTCCTAATCTTCTAACAAGAAGTGAGAAAAAAATGTTTAATTTCTCTGCCACTTTCTTATTCTTTAATATAATTTCACCTGCATGGGACCCACTTCAACTTTTGCTGATCTCCTTTTTACATATCTATTAAAGCTTTCACAGTCTGTTTTGCTTCTTACTGAATTAGTCTTGTATCCTACATTTTTTTCCTATCAATGTCTTGATCCTCGTGCTGAATTCTGAAATTTTCACAATCCTTAGGCTTACAATGAGCAAAGAAACCAGCATATAGATTGAATTTGTAAATATCAAAATGTTAATTGTACTGTTTTGTTGTAGCATTGTAATTTTATGACTGTGTTTTAAATGTGTCTTCATTCAAATTAACAGTGAAGTAATGTGATAATCCTTGCAGCTATCGTAGGTGGTCAATGTTTATTTCTCAACCAACATAATTAGAAACAAATTACCTGGTTGCTATCACATAACTGTTTTGTGGAATCTTGCTGTACACAAACTGTCTGTTACATCTCCTACAATACAACAGGATTATACTTTAAAAGCACTTAATTGGCTGTCAAGTCCTGAATTAATAAAATATTCTGCATAAAGAAAGTTATTACTTTATGTTAATCGTGTAATTCTAATAAAGGCCCCTTTCTATTCCCTACTTTCAGCCTCAATTGAAAAGTGTGAGGTTTTCTTACCTTTTCTTTGATATTGATTATCAGTCTCATGGTTTGGTTAAGGGTTGCAACCAGAGTATGGCCGTGTCCACGTTGTCTGAACACTGTTCACTAATATCAGCTTCAATGTGTATTGAATTTCATCTGTGTCAATTGTACACACTTTTAAACACTGCCTAAACCTTTCTAATTAAGAGTAAGCATCACAGCTGATTTTCCTCTTTTACCAGCCCTCTGATATGGGCAGTAACATTCTCATTATGGCTTTGATAAGATCGAGCAAACTATTACAGAACAAATTGAATCAAAGCTTCTCAAAGTTTAGTGTATTGGATT
This sequence comes from Rhina ancylostomus, assembly GCA_030265395.1. NCBI lineage: Eukaryota > Metazoa > Chordata > Chondrichthyes > Rhinopristiformes > Rhinidae > Rhina > Rhina ancylostomus. The sequence goes on along the minus strand of JARFYF010000052.1, from coordinate 23,832,235 downwards.
CAACGGATACAGAGATGGAGTAAGAAATTACACAGACACTGAGTCACACTTTGAAAATGGACAATAAGTTAAATGGGAATACAGGTATCAATTGAAATAGTGAATATATCTTATTAAGAAATCTTGCATTATGACTAGACTGTAGGCAATATAACAAAATCTTGTTAAAAAAAAACATTCTTTAATAAAGTACACTCTAATAAACTGACAGCTTAACCAGTAGGACTACCACTGGACGAAGAGTTTACTTGCCATTTTCTGCTTCCAACCTAATGCACAACTCTATAACAGGCTACACCATTTTGGATACTGTTAGGGGGGTGGCCTTTCAGAAGAAAGCAACAGCAGCCAAATTGGTGGCACCATGACTGGTTCCGTTGTACAGCAGGGAAGGACAAAGTATAGATGAGCAATAGTGATAGGAGACTCGACAGTCAGGGTGACAAACAGGTATTTCAGTGGCCACAAGTGAAACTCCAAAATAATATATTGTGTCCCAGGTGCCAGGATCGTGGAGTGGGTACAGAACATTCTAAAAGGGGAAGGTGAGCAGCCAAAGGTCATAGTCTATATTGGAACCAATGACATAGGTAAAAAACAAGATATAGTCGTGCAAAATGAATTTAGCGAGTTAGCTAGAAAGTTGAAAAAAAGGACATCTAGGGTTATATAGAATAATCTCAGGATTATTCCCTGTACCATATGCCAGTGAGTATAGAGGTAGGAAGAAAGGACAGATGAATGTGTGGCTAAAGTGCTTCAGGCTTATGAATCCTTTGGATCTTTTCTGGGGCTGGGGTGACCTGTACAAGGACAGATTGCACCTGAACAGGAGGGAGACCAAAATCCTTGCAGGAAGGTTTGCTCCTGCTACTCAGGATGGTTTGAAGGAGTGAGGCAAGAGGGTGGGACCTAGAATGACAGGTGGGGTGACTGACTCATATGTTGAAAATAGAATAGGCAAGTCCAGTGGGAAGAGCAGACAGACAGGAGGGGAAGCATGAAATGGCCAGCAAGCTCAACTGCATTTACTTTCATGCAAGGAGCTTCACAGGTAAGAGATGAGTTGAGAGGTTGGATCAGCACGTGGGATTATGATATTGTTGCACTATTGAAAACATGGCTGAGGGAAGGTCAGGACTGTAGTTTAAGGTTCTGGGTATGGAAGTTTCAAAAGTGATGGGGGGGCGTACAAAAAGGGAGAGGTGTTGTACAGCTGATCATGGAGAACATTATGGCAGTACTCAGCAAGAATATCTTGCAGGGATTGCCAATAATACTATATGTGTAGAATTTGGAAATGACAAAGGTTTGATCACTTTGATGGGGTTATGTAATAACCCTCATAATAGCAGGAATTAGAAGATATGAAGGCAGATTTCAGAAGAGTGGAAAAGCAAAAGGGTTGTAGTAGTAGGGGATTTTAACTTTCCCAGTGTTGACTGGGATTGCCTTAGTGAAAGGGGCTTAGATGGGGTGGAATTTTGTAAAATGCATCCATAGATTTTTTGAAGCAGTATTTAGTGAGTTCCACTAGAGCTGGCGGGTGGGGTTATCTCATTTCAGGGAATGAGGACAGGCAAATCCAAAGAGTGTCTGTGGAGAAACCCTTTTGGAACAGTGACCATAGTTTAGTAAACTTCAAGGTAGCAATGGAAGAAAATAAGGTTGGTCCTTGACAAAGAGCCCTAAACTGGGGGAAATCACTGTCTACAACATCACCTATCTTAGTGTCATCCGCAAACTTACCAACCATGCCTTGTACATTCTCATCCAAACCGTTAATATAAATGATGAACAACAATAGGTGCAGCAGTGATCCCAACACACCACTGATCACAGGCCTACAGTATGGGAAAAACAACTTTCCACTCTCATCCTCTGCTGCCTACCATCAAGTTAATTATGTATCCACTTGTATAGCTGTCACTGGATCTCATGTAATCTAACCTTCCAGACTAGCCTTCCTTGTGCGACCTTGACCAAGGCCTTGCTAATGTCCAACAAAGACAACATCTACTGACCTGCCCTCATCGGTCGTCTTGGTTACCTCTTCAAAAAACTCTAACAGATTTGTGAAATGCTGAGCCATCTGGCTCCTTGTGCCGTTCATTAAAGTTATAGCTGAATTTTAATCTCAGTGCCACTTTCCTACACTGAACCCATATCCCCCATTCCTCTTATATCCAAAAATCTGTCAGTTCTGTCTTGAATATACAAAGTGACTGAGCCTCCAAGGCTTTCTTAGGAAGAGAATCCCGGAGTTTCACCACCCTCTGTGTGACAAAATTTCTCATTTTGATTCTGAATGGCTCTAAATACTTCAGCCAGAGCAAACAAAAGAACAAGCAATAACAATTTGCATTTATTTAGCTCTTTTAGTACAATCGCTTCATAGAAACAACATTGGATAAAAACTGGCATTGAGTCAATGAAATAGACATTAGAAATAGTGAACAGAAACTTGGTCAGATTTGGGTTTTATGGAGCATGTTAAAGGAGTAAGAGAGGTTTAGGGGGAAAACATTGCTAAGGGTCTAGATGGCTCAAGGGATAGATGCTATCATCAGAGCGAAGAAGTTGGAGAAAGAAAAATTTCATGGAGAATTTTAGGACTGGATGAAGTTACAGAGGAAGGAAGAGGTAAGGCCATGCAGCAACTTCAATATGAAAATGATGGGTAAACAGGATATAATGGGAGTTAGGCAGCAGTTTTCAAAGCATGAGAACAAGAATGTAAACAGAAAGAGGATTAGGCCACATGACCCTTTGAACCTGCTCCACCATTCAGTAAGATCATGGTTGATCCCGTAGCTTATCCACTTTTCTGCACAATCTCATTCCCTTAGTGTACAAAGATCTATCAATGTCAGTCTTCAGCAACTCAACACCTGCAGCTCTCTAAGGAGGAAAAATTCCAAAAATTATAACCCTCTGATTAATGAAATTTCTCCTCAATCAGTCCTAAATAGCTGACCCCATATCCTGACACAGTGTTCCCTAGTTCAAAACATAACAGTCTGACAAATGAGCCAGTAAACATCTACTCTGTTGGTGCTTCTGATACTCCTCCATGTCACAATTCTTAAACACCAGAAGTTAAAACAATTGATATTTATATTAATGCAGTTGTTAATTCAATTGATACAAACAATACAAATGAACAGAAGTGCTTTAAAATGAACCTGCAGTAAGTTCCTAAAGTATTTGCAGGGAAACCACTGAAATGTAGCTGGCTGCCGCATGATTCCATGGTGGAATCCAACATAGGACCACAGTTGAATTGACAGCATTGTATTCCTCCTAGGAAGTTTGAGACTTTCATATGAGTGGTTTCAAGATGTTTTGATTTCTGAATCTCCCCACACGATAGTCACACACTGTGGTTCTGCACACATAAAGTGATAGAAGTTTGGAAATCTATTGTAAGAAGCATGAACTATTAACTCTAAATTGAAGACTGATGCATTTTGATAATCTTAATATATATGAGTAAAATGTGTGTCTATTGAGTTGGATCATATGATGCTATTGAATGGTAGATTAGAATCACATTCATATCCATTCTAAAACTGTGTCTGTGTTATATCCTCCATATCATAATCCTGCATGACATCTTAGTCAGTGACCTTGTACATGAATAACTTGCATGTTAATTTTCTGTTATTTCTGTATAAAGTCACCAATGTCCCATTAAACTCCAACACCTCTCAATTTCTCACCATCTGCTCTTCTATTTTTTCCATATATTTCATTCAATTAGTAAGTCTGTAGAGTCAGAGTAATACAGCATGGAAACAGGCCCTTTGGTTACACTGGTCCACGCCAACCACAACATCCCTGCTAGTCCCAGTTGCCCACAACCCTCCAAGCCCCTCCCCTCCATACACCTATCCAAATGCCTCTTAAATGTTGCAATTATACCCACCTTGACCATTTCCTCTGGCAGCTCACTCCAGGTACTCATTACACTCCATGTAAAGAAGTTACCTTTCAGGTCTCTTTTAAATCTCTCCCCTCTTATCTTTTATCTGTGCCCTCTAGTTTTGGACTCCCCAACCCTGGGGAAAAGACTATGACTGTTCACCTTATTCATATCCCACATGATTTTATAAACTTCTGTGAGTTCACCTCTCATTCTTCTACGCTCCAAGGAATAAAGATCCGGCGTGGCCAACCTCTCCCTCTAACTCAGGGCCTCTAGTCCAGGCAGCATCCTCACAAATCGCTTCTGCACGCTCTCCAGCTTGACCACATCTTTACTATTACAGGGTGACCAAAACTGTACACAATACTCCAAGAGCGGCCTCACCAATGACTTTTATAACTGCAATATAATGTCCCTACTCTGAAACTCGATGCCCTGACTGATGAAGGCCAGCATGCTAAACACCTTCTTTGTCATGGTTCTGAGTTCTGGCCCTCAAATTGGCTCCATTAATGCCTTGTTGTCCAGCACATGGATTCCATGCTG
>JARFYF010000052.1:23585059-23597434 GCA_030265395.1 Rhina ancylostomus | reverse complement strand
GTAGGTTCCAAGGTTGAGATATTGTGACTTCAAATGACCCACATGGAGACTGGAGCTGTGGATGTAACAGGTCATTATTCAGCACCAGAAGCAGACACACAGGAGAAACATGATAGAAGAATATCCTGGAATACACATTAGGAGAATCCCTTGGTAGAATATCTTTGAGCTCAAAGTACTTTGAGTTTCATACTCGATGCAAAAGAATACAATTGCACAGATTATTTCAGTATTTTGGGAGTGGACAGGTTGTCCCATAGAATTACATATTTGCAATGGGAACACCTCGTAACTGACAAAACCAATTCTGAATATTCAAGTACCTTTTTTGGTACTAGGTAATTCACATCAATATTCCTAAAGGTATTGAGGACAAAAACCTCAAGACATTCGAAATTAGTGGAGACACAAGAAGTGTTGATGCTGGAATCTGGAGCAACAAACAATCTGCTGGAGGAACTTAGCAGATCAAGCAGCATCTGTGGGGAGCAAAGGAATTGTTGATGTTTCAAATCGAAACCCTGCATTAGGAGTAGCCTTCATCACTCAAAACTGGTGTTGTGAGAGCTAACCTTCTGGATACACAAATCCCCCAGTTATTGATTGACAGAACAAACATGCCTATGACCATACTTGATGTGCTAAGTGGCAAACTGGCCAGTCTAGAAACTTCTTTGATCTCATCCTGAGGGTTGAAATGTAGTCCAACGCACACAAGAATGTCTTATGGTCATGTCACTTTCCAAACCAGGTTGCATCAGTGGTCTCCAGCTGTCTGGTAGCCTACTCTGGTAGCCTGCTCTCTTCACTGACGGTGCTGCTGTTTATCCAACTGTCCTTGTAATTTCAAAACCAACTTCAGCTTGTAGTTTATGTTTGCTGAGGGTTTAAAAACTTGTTCGTGTTTCTTTAATGGTTAATATATGTTACACTTTATACTTTCTGACAATGGCTGCTTCTCCATATCACGGGCATATGTGCTGATCACCACTGTGTGCAAGTCTGTTGGAGTGAGTCTGTGGTATCAATTTATCCCAAAGGGTGAGCTACTGAGACACAAGATGAGGCCAGTCTTGACAGTGAAATCTCATTCGCTGAAGACTGTCCTCTTCCAGGTGAAGATCTGCCGCCCTGTTCTTTAAGTTGGCCATTTCCTATCCTTACTGAGGGTGGTGACGCTAATGCCAAAACATCTGAGTTTTTGAGCTAGGAAGGTGGAACAACATTCAGGCCCATTACTGTTGGGGCTGCCCACGAGATGCCCATTGCTGCAGGTCTCTAACTTCACACTGAGGAGGACCTGTCTGTAATTTCTTTGTGGGCTGCTTGTTGCTCATTAGCTTGCTTACTTTCTTTCTTTATGGCTTTCGTGTTTTCTTTTGTTCTTTCTTTCTCTTTGCTTCTTTGTTTTCTGCTTGCTTGTTTGCTTTCTATATTTTTCTTTCTTTCTTTATTTCTTTCCTTCTTTCTTTTTTCTTTCTTTCTCTCTTTATTTCTCCTTCCTTCATGAAATTCAGCTTAAGAATGAAAAACGTGATCACTTTTCCTCTGAACTTCCACAGTGCTCTCAATGGTTAGGCTCATTCAGTGGAAATTACTTCCTCAATTCGACACCATTTGTTTAAAAAATGTCTGCACTTTTCATTGAATTGAACAGATATATACTCAAAATTGCCAGTTTTATCATTTGGTTTTGGTATTGGTTTATTATTGTCACTTGTACCAAGTTACAGTGAAAAACTTGTCTTGCAGGCTTTTCGTACAGATCAATTCATTACATAGTGCACTGAAGTAGTACAGGGTGAAAACAATAACAGAATACAGAGTAAAGTGTCACAGCTACAGGGAAGTGCAGTGCAGGTAGGCAATAAGGTGCAAGGTCACAACAAGGTAGATTGTGAGGTCAGAGTCCATCTCATCGTATAAGGGAAATGTTCAACAGTCTTATCACCGTGGGATAGAAGCTGTCCTTGAGCCTGGTGGTATGTGCCCTCAGGCTCCTGTATCATCTGTCTGATGGGAGAGGGGAGAATAGAGAATGACCTGGGTGGGTGGGGTCTTTGATTATGCTGGCTGCTTCCCCAAGGCAGGTATAGACATAGTCCATGGAGGGGAGGCTGGTTTCCGTGCCGTGCTGGGGTTTGTCCACAACCCTCTGCAGTTTCTTGTGGTCCTGGGCAGAGCAGTTGCCATACCAAGCCACGATGCATCCAGATAGGATATTTTCTATGGTGCATCGATAAAAGTTGGTGGGTGTCAAAGGGGACATGCCAAATTTCTTTAGCCTCCTGAGGAAGCAGATGCACGGTTGAGCTTTCTTGGCCATGGCATCTATGTGGTTGGACCAGGACAAGCTATTGGTGATGCTCACTCCTAGGAACTTAAAGCCCTCAACCCTCTCAACCTCAGCACCGTTGATGTAGACAGGTGCATGTACACCGCCCCCTTTCCTGAAATCAATAACCAGTTCTTTTGTTGACATTGAGGGAAAGGTTGCTGTCATGTTCCTAAGGGTCCTGCAATTTACTGTATACTTTCCTCTTGCATTTGACCTCCCAGAGTGCAACACCTTACACTGGCCCAGAATAAACTCCATGTGCTATTTCTCCACCCATCTCTCCAATTGATCTATATCCTGCTGTATCCTTTGACAACCCTCCACAGCTGTGCCAATATTTGTGTCATCTACAAACTTACTGATCAGCCCACATACATTTTCATCCAAGTCACTGATGTACGTAAACAACAGAGGACCAAGCACTGATCTTTGTGGATCACCACTGGTCACAGACCTCCAGTCATAATAACACCCCTCCACCACTACCCTTTGTCTTCTATGGCCAAGCCAATTTTGAATCCAATTGACCAAGTCACCATGGATCACATGCGTCTTAGTCTCTTGGAACAGCCTACCATGATGGACCTTTACTTAAGTCTCTGTAGACAACATCCACTGCCATACCCTCCTAAATCATCATTGTCACCTCCTCAAAAATCTCAATCAAGTTTGTAGTATATGACCTCTCCCATAATAAGCTATGCTGACTATTCCTTCCTTCAAACTGTATTTGCTATTACTATTCCTCCTCCCTGCATCCACACTGTGTCGAAGCAAGACTCATTGCAGTTTCTTAGCTTAACTCATTCCATTCTGGAATCGCAAACATTTCTTTCTTATGTTTAAAACTCACAACTGTCATTGCCTAATCACTACCTTTGCATTTACTTCGTTTTTTTATATAGTGTTGTGTCGTGGTAGCATCCTCCCTTTGGTTTTCACTTTGGTTTCTCAAGTCTCACTATTGCACTGCCCAGTATGAGATTGAGTCAGACAGACCAAATCTGTATGGTTAAACAGTCTGCCAACATTCACAGTCTAGGCTCGCATTTGAAGAATGCATATTTGGGTGAGGTAAGGGTGTGAGTAGCATCAATAGAACTATATGCGAGTATGAGTCGATGACTCTATGAGAGGGGGAATGGCAGATGTTTGAAAATAAAATAAGGGAGCTACATCAGGAAAGTTGTACCAATTATGGTATTTACCTTAAGCTTTTATCACCTCTATCTTCCAAATTCACACCATTTCCCACTCCATCTGCTGTTTCACCTCTCAAAATGACTGATGCTCAAATGGCACATTATTGCCAGGTCACCATTATGTTCTCTGAGGAGAGGTTGCTCAAGTAAAATATTGTCTGAGGAGAAATTGCTCAAGTAAGATGTTCTGTGAGGAGAGATTGCTCAAGTAAATTGAAGCAAGTTCTGTCTGTAACTCAATTTTTAGAGAGATAATCACTATCATGTGAACCTGCATCTGAACTGGTTATTCAACTAGGCTGTCATACATTTGTCATTTTTCTTTCATATGACAAAAAGGAGTATAATGATTGTAATGAAGTGTGTTCATTTATTCCCAGAGCTTTCAGAAGGCTGAATGGATTTTGATCTGTAGCCATGCATTTAATTTAATAACCAAAAATTAGGGAAATGCTCCAGATTCCAAGCAGTGGTTGATTCATTGAAGTACTTTGAGGTCAAATAAAGTCTAAATGCAATTCAGGGGTGAGTTTAAGAAAGGTTTGGGTATGAGCCCAGTAATTAACAAGAATGTAGTATTATTTGGCTATAGTTTTGGAATCATAGTATATCTCTGATATAGTGTAGAATGTATACTTCTTTAAAAGAATATAATTGATTTTCTATAATTGATTAAAACATATTTTAACTACTTCAGCCAAACTGAGATATTGATATGCATTTGAAAGGCACTGCATTTCATTGTCATGCCATAAGCTATTTGTTCAAATATTTTTTTGTTTGAGATTCTGTCAGAGTATGAGATTTAGGTGAAACAGTACAGTCAACAAAATGAAATCAGCAAACATTTTTGCATAATTTTTTTATACACAAGCTATATCTGTGTTTTAATTGCTGTCTTAAAACTATAAATTTAAAAAAATGACATATCCAGGCAATGAGTAGAGCTAGCAACCTCTGGAAATGAAATCCTCAATCATGAGTCAGCTGCATACACGAGGTGTGAAATTGTGACAAAAATTTAAACACAGTTAAAAGAAGCAAGTTCCTTCCAACACTTGCATGTAGATTGTAAAACGATATTTTTAAACTCAACATCATTGCTTTGTTACTGCTAGTGAGGCTGTTTAGTTAGTGAGCAACCTCTTTTTACACCTTCTAGCAAATAAAGTAAAATGTATGCATCCAGCAAAAGAGCAATGAACAGAAACCTCTGCATTTATCTTTGCATGAGCTTGGCCTTCATCCTTAGACAGTCCTTCAGATCCAGCCTGACTTGTTTCTACTCTATTTCTCCGGGTTCTGAGGTGGCCAATGAATTTTGTGTGGGATCCACAGACCCTGCTGCCTGTGGTGCTTGATAGGGTGGTTGGGTTGCTTGGGATGACTTGCATTCTTTCAGCTTAATGTGTTCCTTTCATCCTGGACATCCCTTGTATACCATGAAGGAGCTTGGAATTGTTTTGGAGTCTTGCATCAGGCTTGCAGATGATGGAACTGATTGAGCATGATCAGAGTGTCAATGCTAGGGATGTTGGCCCAGAAAAGGAAAATAACATTGGTTTGCCTACCCTACCAATGAATTTTGAAGAGCTTGTGGAGACAGTGTTAGTTCCCCATTAGCTTTAAAATGACTAAAGTTGTTCATGTCTCCGAGGCAAACTGATGAGCAGGGATCAGTGCTGCTCAGAAGCCCAAGAGCTTAGTGTTGTGTTGTCTCAATTTTCAATTAACGTGTACACTGACTCACTGAAGCTAGTATTTAATTTCATCATTGACATCTGCCTTCACTGAGCGGTGGATCCCAAGATATGGAAAGTGATCTGTGTCCTTCAGGGTTTCGTTATGGAACTTGATTGTTGGAGCTGTGTTGTGCAGCAGGGGCCGGCTGGTATAGGACCTTTAGAGTCATAGTCATACAGCTCAGACATAGACCCTTCAGCCCACCATGTGCATGATAACCATCAAGAACCCGTGTATACGTATTCCATTTAGAGTCATAGTAATACAGCATGGAAACAGGCCCTTTGGCCCTATTCATCCATTCTGACCAAGATGCTCATTGAAGCTAGTCCCATTTGCCTGCATGTTTTGGCCTGTAACCTTCAACACCTTGGTGATTGACGGGCTCATCCAGATGATTTTTAAAATGTGAAAGTACCTGGCTCCACCACCTTCTCAGACAGTGCATTCCAGATTGCAACCACCCTCTGTATGGGAAAAAACTCCTCAGATCCCTTCTAACTCTCTTACTCCTCACCATAAACATATGCCTTCTGGTTTCAGATGTTTCCATTATAGGGAAAAGTTTCTCACTATCCATCTTATTTATGCCCCTCATAATTTTGTAGACTCTATCAAGTCCTCCCTCAGTCTCCTCCTTGCTAAGAAAACAAACCCAGCCTATCCAGTCTCTCCTCATAACCGAAAAATTCCATCGCAGGTAACATCTTGGTACATCTCCTCTGCACCCTCTGCAACACAAGTCCTTCCCATGGTGTTGTAACCAGAACTGCATGCAATACTCCAGCTGTAGCTTAACCAAAGTTTTATTAAGTTATACAAATGCCCTTTGGTCCTGGTGAAGGGTTTTCATCCTGAAATGTTTAATGTTTCTCTTTCCACAGTTCCTGCCTGATCTGCTGAGTGTTTCCAGCATTTTCAGTTTTTGTTTAAGGTTTCCAGCATCGGCAGCAGTTTATTTTTATTTTCCTCTGATGTACAAACTTAGCATGTACACACTACAAGCACAAATGTACTTGTACATATTGCCTACATGCACTGGGATTCCTCTCATATGCCTTGATGGGACAGAGTATTCACACATTTGCCTTTAGCAGATTCCTACACACCTCACATCTTGCCCTTACTCGGCCCCCACTCACCTTCTGTCCTTCCCTCCCTCCCTGTATTTCCCTGTGTTTCCTCTGTCTCTCCCTCACCCACTGCAATCTGCCCATCTCCCAAACTTCCTATGTCTCCAATAATCCCTCTCAACCCACTTACCTGCCTGGCCTCCCCTACAATCCTTTACCCCCAACCCCTATCCCACTTTTATCACATCCCAACGACAGGTTGCTGATCAAGTGCCTGATCAAAGTCAACTCAGCAGCATTTCTTGGTTGCCTTCTGTGTGTTTTCTCAACCTCCATTCTCCATTTTGTACCATGTAACCATCCGTACCCCTCTGCCCCCCCCCAATCCTACACAGCACTGAAACAACTCCAATTGGGCAGCACAGTGGCACAGCTGGGAGAGCCACTGCCTTACAGTGCCAGAAATACAAGTTCATTTCTGATCTCTGTCTGTGTGGAGTTTGCATGTTCTTCCTGTGATTGCATGGGCTTCCTCCAACTGCTCTATTTTCCTCCCACTTTCCAAAGATATGCAGGTTGGTAGGTTGAATGGCTAGTGTGAATTGCCCCTAGTGTGTGAGTGGTAGAATATAGGGGGAGTTAATGAGAATATGGGGATAATAAAATGGGAGTAATGTAGGATTAGTGTAAAAGAGTGATTGATGGTCAGTGCAGACTTAATGGGCCTATTCATGTGCTGCATCTCTCTATACCTATCAATGTTGTTTAAGTCAAATAGTCTCTAGTATGAGATTAGAGCATTATTCCTCCTAGGCAAATAGGAACAGTAGCTCTAGACACCATTGAGTTGGTTCACGCTTGAACTGCATTTGAACATTACTTTCCTACCATTGAGGTATGTCCCTTATAAACCTTGCCAAATAAAAATCTTTATTTGTCAACTCTTATAACTCCTAATATCTTCTGTTGGATCCACTTCCAAATTTCTCCCTTTCTTCCGAAGTGAAAAATTTTGGGAGGAAAATGTGGCACAGGTTTGGGGCCATGGTTGGACTTAGGTTTGTTTCAATGTGCATGTGGCACCTAAGATATGACCAAAATAGCACTTGAATCTATCCATTCTATACAAATAAATTGTTCTCCCACTGACCTGTAAACTCCACTGAGGTTGATGTTTGTGGGCATTAATGGACACGGTCCAAGCGCAACTACATGGATTGCCAGTATGGAATCTGCAAGATAAATACATTTCTTGGGGATCCTTCTACACCCTTCTGGTTCAACACCATGACATTAATTTGCTATACTCTATCATTTATAACATTTGAAAATATTAAAAATAAAACTGAGAAATCATTTCTGCAATCATCTTCTCATTTAAATCAAACATGGTGGAAGGACAGGATCAAGCTGGACTGTGATAATCATAAAAAATGTAATAAGTGTCATCTTTTTCAAATAGTTACTGACCTAACCTATATTTTTTGGAACTTTAGCTTTTTAAGCTCTGTGATGTATGCAGAGACTTTCACAGATATAGATAATTGTGCATTCATAATCAGACAATGGGACTGTGAGTTTAGTTCTTAGAGCTCTCTCTGAGATAGAACTTACTCTTTGCATTTTCTCTTACACAGGCTCAAGATCTCAACGTTATAGAAGAAGTAATTCGAATGATGTTGGAGATCATAAATTCCTGCCTTTCCTCCTCTCTCCATCACAATCCCAACCTGGTTTATGCACTCTTGTACAAACGGGATCTCTTTGAACAATTCCGCACACACCCTTCCTTCCAGGATGTGATGCAGAATCTTGACATGGTAAGGAGTGAATTTGACAAACATTCCATTCATTAAACCTTGCCTAAGTTTCAGTTGCAATGATTTAGTTTGACTATAGATTTCTAACTAAGATTTTTTTGTTTAAAATTTGACGCTATGACACATCGGCCACAGTTGACCAGTATACAACAAAAATAGCAGCACGCCATGTAAAGGAAACAGAGCTTCTGACAGATTGGTGTATTTGGTCAAGAAGATGATATAGTTAAGGATGTTAGTTTAAAACAGTATTTGTTTCTGTATATTCCTACCCTTAAATGTTTTAACGTGTGTTGTAGAACCCCTCACATATTTCCACCCCACAGCAGTGTGCAGTAGTATGAGTAACACCTTACATCCAATATAATTAAGTTTTATTTAGTCTTTCCTAATCTAATTCTCTTCCTGGCTTCTGCAGGAAGATCAGCTCTTGGGTGTTAGTGGTTTTCCAGTGCTATATTAAAGTCACTATGTTTCATCTTTAATATTTGACTAATGTTAGGCTATTCATCAATGAGGATCACAGTCAAGTGCAGTTCTACTTCCCACTTTATCTAACTATGCTAAAGTTTTTGGAGCATCTACTTCCCATCAGTCAAAAATTGGTTACCTCTTTTGTCCTCCTTGAATATCTCTGGGCTACTGTTAGGCAATGTGTTCCAGCCTCTGCTCTAACTATCGCACAAACATTTTCTCTTTGAGATCAATAATGTCCACTGATGTTGCACTTTAGCAAAGAGAAATCTTCAAAAGCACTCCACAAAAAATGAGCAGACAGAAACTGGAGATATTGAGAAAGGTAATAAAAATGTTTTAAGGAAGATGCTGAGAAGGAGGAAATTGAGATGTTTTCATCTAGAGTTCAAAGGTAACAATGCAGTACTAGACTGGCTGAAATCATGCGTATTTGTTATGGCTACTATCAGAATACTAATAGTGGAACCAATAAAGTGCTATCATAATTAAATTCACTATGGAGGAGTGATATGGTAGAGGATAGTGTGGTAGAGTAGGCCAAGAAGATTGTGTAATTATGAGGAATAGTATGTAGAGTTATGTAGAATAGTATATAGAATAGTATGTAGGAATAGTATGTAACAGGGCCAGTTACAACAGGACTGGAACTGATTAACTGAGTGAGCAAAACCATGATAAATAAAGAGATCATTGACTTTGGATGCAGAGATTGGGAAATTTTGTACAGCCATTAGTTAGCACTCCATCAACTATCTTGGTTGTGAGCCTAGACCTGCAAACATCTGTTATCTTCAAGGCCATTGATTGGGTGTCATAGTTTTTTGCAATTGAAAATATGCTAACTGGAAGGTTGGAGGTGAAATCAGAGAGGGACAACAATCATGAGTTTGATCAGGTCCGGACGGTGTGGTCAGTGTTCAGGATTAACATCCAGAAGGAATAGGAGGAAAACAGTACTAACTTGAAATCAATCTTGAATAAATTCAATGGTCTGATGGGCTTGAGACGGTAAATAATTTATTGCTACTGTTTCCATGTTCCCAGAAGAAGTATTGCTTTACCATTACAGCAGGGGCCAGTTCTGACATTACTAGGGTGGCTTTACTGCTTTGGTGGGTAGAAAAGTGATTAATGGAATGTAGATATATTGAGGCAAAGGTGGACAGGATTTTGGAGGTCACAACGTATTTGGGGACAATGAAAGAAATGAGAGTTTGAAGATGGGGATTGAAGCTTCATCCATAGTTATATGCTGAAACATGAAGAAATACGACAGGACTTGCAATTCCCCTTTTTTTCAGCTATGGAGTAAATGTAACCTGAATCTCATGCCATGAAATTTTCTGATACTGGAGAGAAGAGTGGAGAGACTCTGGATGAGATAACGTCCTGCCATTAGAGTCCAGTTGGAGGCATTGATACCAGCTCTCTCTCTTTTCTGCATCCAATCTCCCAGATGGCATATTTTCATTCGTTAAAATTATGACACTCAACCAATGGCACCTGACACCTTGAACACTGCTGAAATTTAGCAGTGATGTGAAAACGAAGCAAATTTTCACATATAATAAACTAGGAAATTAATTGTTTTACGAACGGAGATTTACCTTTTATTGCCATGAAAATGCTCCTCCAGATTTAATGAGTAGTCTGGGAAAAGCAGCAATCAGAGAAATAAAACTGTAATCATGAAATGAAACTCTGAAAGGACTTAAATGATGATGTAAACCAGTGTGTGTTGCTACAGTTGACATTTTCTGATGAGTTGCTAGCTAGAGAAAGATATTTGCTGTCACGCAAGTCCAGTTCTATTGTGGTGCCCCACTGCAGTGGCTGAAACGATCAAGACTGTTGGAAACGGGCTCCAATTGTCTGTCACCTGATTATCAGACATATAATCTAACCCATGAACTCTGATCTCTCCCAACTCTAACTTGGCTAAAATGAACTGCATGCGTATCCAAATAGAAACCCTAGAGAAATAATGCTTATTCCTAAAATCTGCAGGAGCCTGTCATTTTTTTGTAGCTAATTTTGGAATATTAAACACATAATGGATCTTACCTATGTACCACTAATATTTAATAGTTTTCTATTGTATAAAAGTATAAGTCTCCTTCATGTCCTCTATATTTTCGTATTGTTATACAGTTCATGTATCATCATTGCTATGCTTAAATCTTATTAAGAGATTAATAGTTAGTCACTAATTACTCATTATATAATTCAAATATTCTTGGAGGAAGAATATATAGCTGGATATATATATGGATAAACAGTGTGTTCCCACTGCTTCTGAACTCTTTAACCTTTTTTGAAGTCTACCATAATTAGAACCTGTGAAGAGGTTCTTAGCTTAAATACCAACACCACAAGGATTTGTTTGATGAAAATAAGCAGAAGATCTAGGAGCTAATTAACTGTAAACACAATGCCTTCTTGGATTGGAAGCTGTCCCATGCATCAAGGAAAAAGAAACTGCTCCAAAGGCACCTGAAGGCCAAGGTGCAACATAAACATAACCTAAAGAAAAAGGTGGTGGGTGGAATGAGCTAGGAAGTCCTGGAACTCACTGATAACCAGACAGGTGTAAATTCCTCAGCAATTTCAAGGCCATCTACAGCTCAACCACCCAAGAGCCCACCGCACTGAGAGCCAAAAGCAGAGAACAGCTTGTTAAGGATGAAAAGGCATTTACTGCCAAAGAAAAGCTCCACTGAGAATGTCAAAGAACTCCTCAACTGAGAATGTCTTTGACACAAGTGTCCTTGATACCATCCCACAACGGACAGCATTACTGGCACCCCAGATAAACAAGATTATATGTTAAGTGAAGCAACAACAAGGCTTTGAGAGCAGACAGAATCCCTGCTGAAGTTCTAGAATTTGGCAGAGAAAAAATTCAGTCACAAATTCACAACCTTTCCTTGCACACCTGGGAAGCAGAGAACATACCAAGAGACCTCAAAGATGCCATAATTGTGACTAATTTCAAAAAAGGAGATTGCAGTAGCAGGGGTCTGGCTGCTGGCTGTGACAGGGAAGGTCTTCACAAGGGCCTTCCTTTGCCATCTTCTCCCAGTGCTCAGTTAGTTGTTTTCCACATTGCAATGTTGATCCATAAAAACAAAAGACATAGAAGTAGTAGTCTATTCAGTTCTTCATGGTCTCTCTGCCATTCAATAAGATCATGGTTGATCTTTTACCTCAGCACCATATTCCTGCACCAACCTTATTTCCCTTGATTCCCTCAGTCCTTTTTGTTTGCCTGTCAGTAATTAATTCCATTCCGTTCAATGATGTAATCTTCTCCACATGAGAACTCCAGGAGAAATGCAGGGAACAGTGTCAACCACTATAAGGCCTTTTTGACCTCACAAAAGCCGTTGTTGTTCTCAGTCAAGAGGGGCTTCGGAGGATCCGTCTCAAATCTGACTGCCATTAGAAATTTGTCTTCATCCTACATTCTGCTACTTGATGGCATGCAAGCAGTAATCATCAGGTCCACAACAGACACAATCTCAGTGTAGAATGGTGTCAAATAAGGCTACATCATCGCCACAACACTTTTCTCAGATTTTCTAGCTGCAATACTGCAGCCTACCTCCAACAAACCTAATGTAGGGATGGAGCTAATGTACAGGAAAAATAGACACCTTCATCAGAACCCTGCATCACCTGTTTTGATGCAGTGTCTCTACCTGAAATGTCAACAATCCCTA
>JARFYF010000052.1:23529581-23543261 GCA_030265395.1 Rhina ancylostomus | reverse complement strand
TATCTACATATTTGTGTAATTTTATTTTCCATTCTTTTGTTGTACAGTTTTATGTCACAAGTTTTTCTGAATTAAATTCATCTCAGACATATCAAATAATTGGTCTAGATTTGCCTTTCTTCCTCTAATTAGTAATTAGTCTATTATTGTCACATATACTGGAATACAGTGAAAAGCTTTTGTTTGCATGCCATCCAGACACATCATTCTATACATAAGTACATTGAGGTAGTACAAAAAGAAAACAGTAGTAGAATGCAGAATATGGTGTTATAGTTACAGAAAAAGTGCATTGTAAGTAGTCAAGTTGAGAGATCAAGAGTTCCTCTTTATCATATAAGAGGTCCGTTCAAGAGACAAATCCAGCAGGATAGAAGCTGTCCTTGAGCCTGGTGGTACATGTTCTCAAACTTGTGTATCATCTGCCTAATGGGTGGGGAAGAAGAGAGAATGACCAGGGTTTGATTACGTTAGCTGCTTTTCCATGGCAGCAGGAAGTGTCAATGGAGGGGAGGCTGGTCTGCATGATCGACTGGGTTGCATTTATAGCTCTGCAATTTCTTGTGGTCTTGGGCAGAGCAGTTACCATACCAAGCTGTGATGCATCCGGATAGGATGCTTTCTGTGGGGCATCTGCAAAAATAGGTGAGGGTCATTGAGGACATACAGAATTTCCTTAGCCTTCTGAGGAAGTAGAGGTGCTGGTGTACTTTCTTGGCCATAGCGTATATGTGGCAGTTGTTAGTGATACTTATACCTTGGAACTTGAAGCTCTCAACCACCTCCACCTCACCACCATTGATACATACAAGGCTGTGTGCTCTGGCCTGCTTCCTGAAGTCAATGACCAGCTCTTTTATTTTGCTGACATTAAGGGAGAGGTTATTGACTTGACACCATGTCACTAGGCTCTCTATCTCCTTCCTGTACTACGTCTCGTCATTGAGGTCTGGCCCACTCTGGTGGTATCATCTGCAAACTTGTAAGTGGAGTTAGAACAGAATCTGGCCACATAGTGGTGAGCATAGAGGGAATAAAGTAGGGAGCTGAGGATGCAGCCCTTGCAGTGCACCAGTGTTGAGGGTAATCATGTTGGAAGTGTTGCTGCCTATCCTTACTGATTGCAGTCTGTTAGTCAGGAAGTCTTATCTTTACATTGCTTCATTTGACATTCTCTCTTTATCCCAAATCCTTATATGTGTTTTAAGTTATTTATTGTGTGGAAATTTGAGAACAATTTTGTCAGAGTTAATCAGTGAGTATATCACCTTGCTGCTTGAATGTATTTTGATGCTGTCCACTTTGTCTTTCACCACTCTCCAACACTGTTTCAATTTGTAGTATATTTTGAGCTACGGTAGCAAATCGCCCAGCTGCCCTCACACTTAATGATGCAGTTTGGTCCAAAAAATATAGTTTTATGAAATAGAATGGGATGCATTGAGAAAAGTGACTGAGATTTTTAATCATTATTGTAAACACTGTCCTTTTGACTTTCTCTCTCTTTTTGCCATCGTACAAATTAAAGGAAGGTGATGGTTGGGGCATTGGCTGTTAAAAGAAAGATTTTTATTGCTGTGATTGGTTTATCAGAGCATCAAGGTAGTACGAGGGAAAAACAATAACAGCAGAATAAAGTTACAGAATAAGTGCAATGCAGGCAGACAATAAGGTGCAAGACGATAATGAGGTAGATTGTGAGGTCAAGAGTCCAACATCGTACAATAGGGCTGTTTGATAGTCTTCTAACAGCGGGATAGAAGCTGGGCAATCACTAGGAGAGAATAAGTGGATCCATAGAGAAAACTTTTGTTTGTTGTCACAATCAACTGTCTGCCTCAGAGTTAGCAGCATGGAGCTTTGTAATGTTCTCAGCACAATCAAGTGAGCATCTCTTTACAGCCAGTAAATAATGGCATAATGCTGATATTTTAATAAAGCCACCAAATGTTTAATCAGTTACATGCTATTAAAATCTGGGGCTGCTTTCACATGACAGTAATTTAAATCTCAGATATGCACAGGCTAAATAGTACTTTTGAAAGGCTGCATTGGAGGCTTAATGGGTAAGTAGGGACAATATCTCAGAATGAGGGGTAGCCCATTTAGAACTGAGATGAAGAGACATTTCTTCATTCAGAGGGTGGCACTCCTCAGAACTGTAAACCTCATAGGTGCTCAGTCATTAAACCAACTCAAGACTGAAAATAATGGATTCTTTGCTACCTGGGAAGTTGATGTATATGGGGATCAAATAAGAAAGTGGACTCAATGCAGGATCAGCCATTATCTTATTGAATGGTACTGCCATTATCTTATTGAATGGTACTGGGGGTGGGGTTACTTTGCCATATGGCCAACCTCTGCTCATACTTCCTTAGTTATTGGACTTTTTGCACTAAACTGCACAGGATAGAAAGTTCCCAGATTTGATCTGTTTATTGCTGAAATAGAGAATTTCAATAAAGGCAGAGGTTGAGATGCTTATGTTAACTTCCTCATTCATGGGTTATAGAAGAGGAAATCAGCCAGTGTTACAAACACACAGATTATCCGGTTATTATTCTCTTGTATTCCCTAAATGGTTGAATATTTCACAACATTCATTTGTTTGCTTCCATTATTTTCCTCAGCACCTTAAAGCTTCGAATGCATTAGAATCTGGTAAGCTAAAAACACCCCAGCTTTGAGCTTATTCAGCAACATTTCACCGAAGCTGTTTACAAATAAAACTCCTCATTTTCATGCTTTGCATAAATATCATTCTTATACCTTTCATTTATTTGTAAATTACCTGTTTTTTACACTGCTTCATCAACACTTTCTCTAAGTAACTTAAGGCATCTGATTTGATATAAGCCTGCTTCAATTTCTTGTTTTCGTATTTGTTTCCTTGTTTTTTTTCCCATTTAAAAAATGTTTCATCATTGCATTGGAAATGTTTGTTTGTTATTTTTATCTTCTGTTCATTGGGTTAAAGCTGAGGCTCACCATAAACTTTGTAGTTACAAACATGTCTTCCACAACACGCATTAGTAAATGCAATCACAAACAAGGGACGCCAGCGTCTCTGCATTCTAACTGGTTGCATCACAGCCTGGTGTGGAGGCTCCAATGCACAGGATCACAAGAAGCTGCAGAGGGTTGTAGACTCAGCCAACTCCATCACGGGCACAACTCTCCCCACCATCGAGGACATCTTCAAGAGGCAGTGCCTCAAGAAACCAAGAAAAAGGACCCTTGCCACCTGGGACATGCCCTCTTCACGTTACTACCATCAGGGAGGAGGTACAGGAGCCTGAAGACTCACACTCAATGATTTAGGAACAGTTTCTTCCCCTCCACCATCAGGTTTCTGAACGGTCCATGAACACTTAAGGAACACATTATTCCTTTTTTTTGCACTATTTATTTATTTTGTAATTTACAGTAATTTTATGATTTTGCACCATACTGTTCCCACAAAACCACACATTTCATGATATATAAATCAGTGATGATAAACATGATTCTGATTCTAAAAAGTAGGATATGTGATGCAACAAAAAATCTGCTGGAGGAAGTCCGTGATGTTTCAGGTTGAAACCCCGCATCTTGAAACGTTGACAATTCCTTTCTTTCGACCCGCTGAGTTCCTCCAGCAGATTGTTTGTTGCTCCAGATTTCAGCATCTCCAGTCTCTTGTGTCTCCAGGATATGTGATATGTCCTGAATTAGTGAGATTTGTTCATCTATGAGTTAGTTCGGAAGAATATGAGACTGAGCTGCTCTGTATAATATGCTCTTGGGTGCTGGTCAGTCAGAAGTAGCAGAAGTGGCCATTTAAGCTTGGAATCAGTTAACCTGTCCCTGGATGTCCCAACAGCCTATTAATATTTAGTATTCACATTCGCCCTTGAAGCATACTCCCTTAGAGGTGTTGAAAACACCCATAGAAATGTTCCACAGCAGAAGCCACTACCTAGTTGAGGGGAACAAATGCACTTAAAGGGAATAAATAAACTTAAAGGGAAGTTAATAAGCATATAAACAATAAAGCAATAGAATAATATGTTGATGAGCTTAGGGATTATATGCATCACTACAGTCCTGTTAGGTGAACAGTTTGTTTCTGTGCTGTAAATATTTTGTAATATAGAGAACTTCCATAGAGTGATCAATCTTTACTTGAAAAAGAATTTCTTGAGAATCATTTCTATTATATTTTGGACCTTTGACAGTTGGGATTCATTTTGATGCACTTTGTTGCAAGGGCACTAGAGTCTAAATGCCTCTTTTGTATCTGGATGTTGTATTTTAAGTGTGGCCAACCAAGGGCAATGTAGACTTTGATCATACCTTCTCTGGACTTGACCTCAGTCTGGCATTTTGTTGGCTTCATTCACTCCTATCCTCCATTGGTTGGACAGATTTTATAGAGCGTGTCTCAGTTTTTTCCCCAAGCTTTTTAATGCAGTAGAAATCTGCAGCATTTCATTGGGTCATTGGAAATTTTTAGTTGAAGGAATTTTGTCAGTTTAAAGGCATTAAAAATATGAAGCTATGGCAGTTAAATGTAGTTGCTACACTGATCACCATTGATCGAACTGAATGACAGAACAAGTTCAAGGAGCTGATTGGTGTGCTCTTGTTCATCTTCATCTGTTCATGCACAACCTCTTCCTTATTGTAAGTCTGCTTTAAATTTCATCTATCATTGTTCTGTTGTCCTACGTACTTTATCCTGGTCATTGTGTAAACTCTGCGCTTTCACCTTCGATGGTCTTCTCAGCACGTACCATTTTTGGATTTGACCATCTTACATCACGTTTCTGGTGTAAACAGTCCACGGACAGTAGTTGAGACACCTCTTTCATGGAAATACGTGATCTGTTTATATTTGTTGAAAAGGTGCCCATATAAACCAGAGGAGCAGAGATTTTTTTTATATTATCTCATCAGCACAGCTGTTGTATAGCTTTTAGATATGATATATATAGAGAGAGAGATTATGGTGCATGGAAATAATTTTGTGGTTTAAAATCCATTGCTTACTATTCTGTTTGTTGTAAACAATAGATCTGTGAAATAAAGATATTTATTCAACAATAACAGGGCAAAGTGCTTGTATTTTTTTATACCCAGTTCTGTTTCCAATCTATTTAGCCTAATAATTTTTCCTCACTTTTAGGCTGAATTTATATTGCAATTTAACCACCTTCTATCCTATTTTCTAAAATTCTACAAATACTGCAATCATATTTTCCTCCCCAAAAGGCTCATTTTATTTCCTTTTTATCCCTGAGATGATGGTTTATACGGTCCACATAGTTTCTCTGCATGAATTAGCATAAGCTAGGAAAAATTCAAGAGAGGAGAAACTAGTATTGCTCATAGACAAACATGCTATTGAAATTATTGTACATTAACCAGCTTGGTGATCAGTACAGCCATTTTACTGATGTTTCCAAGGAAAAGTATGGAAATATATGTTAGTGTTTGGCCTTGTTCCCAGAGATCTGTCTCCTTCCCACTGCTCTAGTGAAAGCATTGATTAGCAAAGCAAGAGGCTCAGAGCCAAAACAAATATCAGGATGAAATTTCCTGTCTTAAGTTATACTGAAATGATACTGGAACTTACATCAGTTTCTACACCAAATTTGCTGGAGGTAACTTGTAACAAAATTTCTTGAGAATTACCTTGGGGAACCCAAAAGCTAGCATTCAACACGTGGAAATCGGCAGTGACAACAGCATCCCCTGGAAAGTGCCTAGCAAGCTTACTTATATTTTGACAACTAAAGTTTGAAACAATCTATTACTTAGGCACATTAACCATGGCAAGTCCAAATGAGAGCGCAATTACTTCTTATTTTGCCATCCTGATGGCATAAAACAAATATTGAAGCATGCACATGCAATTATGGTAGAAGATGAAATATAAGCTGTAAGAGAGAAAATTATATTGCATTATTTAAACAGGTACACAATCCTGAAATATTTGAAAGAATGGTAATCCACACAAAAAAATCTGTTGATAGTTGGCAGATCATTTGCATGGAGAGTGGGGCATTACTGTAGATAAAACTAAGTGAACATGAATTGGGAGCACTGTTATAAATTAGTTACCTCGCTGTTCTTAAAAATGGTCTTGTAGTCTGTTCACTGGCCTCTTTGATTCATGAATACTAAACTGCAGAATGAGTATGATGCTGTAATAATCGTTTTGACTCTGTAGAGATTGTCATAAAAACCCATTTAATTCACTGACGCCTAATAGTGAAGAAACTTTATCCTGCTTGGTCTATACATGACTCCAGTACCACACTAGCATGGCTGCCTTTTGAAATGGCCATGTATCAAGTGTAAAGAAAATTTAAATGCAGCCATTCATGTCAAATGCCTTAGAGCAACTAAGAGATAAGGGACTAACCACTGAACAGTTTCTAAAACAGGTTTAGGAAGACATACTAAACACAGGGTTAATGACAGGGTGTAGGTTATTTATCTTTTTCAGCTCTCCCAAGTTTAAGTTCAACCAAAAACCCACTTGGTTCATTAACAATTTGTCCTCCGCACAATAAGCCACATGAAATGTTATTTGTGTTAGTTGTTGCTGCAAGAATATTAGTTCCTAGTTTTGATTAAAGGTGCAGTAAATGAGGAAGGAAGAAGAACATTGATGTTCTGTTAGCTATTAAAAAGACAGATCTATGGACAGATTACGTATTCAATCTGAGGAATACAAACTAGAGAAAAAGTACTTCTGTGACCATGCTTCTGTTTTAACCTCCACCAAAGTCACTGGCAGATGATAGAAAATTTTTAATCTCTTGTTATCTCTTGTTCCATCATTACATCGACCATTTAAGCCTTTTAAAACATCTGCTTAAATGATTCAGTGGGTAAATGTGCTACTTGTTATGATACAAAGACATTCAAACCAAATTAATTTCTTGACACACAGAATTAGTTTGTTTCTCTTCACAGTTGAGAATTAGTGTTCCTAGAATTAGGAAGGTCAAAAATCATAAAGGCTCACTATATCTTCATTAATTGCCACTTACTCACATTAAGTGTGAATTTGATAAGTTTAACTATGAAGCCTCTATGGTTGACTCATCCATCAACAATATTTGAGTTTATACATGGAATGGTCACTTGCATGAGAAAGTTGAGCTGCTGGTGTCAATGGAACCAAAGTACAGAAAAACACATAGTACTTGATTCACTGAGACACTAGTGCAGATATGATCTGTTCTTCTGTAGATATAGGTATCGAACATCACCTTGCCATTGATAGTTGAAGGCTACACCCTTAATGATTTAAGGTGATTTATTTTACCTTATCTAATGGTCTCTAAATGCAATACATGTAAATGATATATACATACATATGAAGTATGTACGTATGCACAGTGTAGTTAGAGTGGAATAAACAAAATACACATGTTTCTCAGCGATTATATATTCTTGGCACGGCATTCTGTTGGAATGCGAACCCACGCTTACAAATTAGTAATGAGAATGTAAAGAACGAATCTTGTGTGAAGAGACAAAGAAATTTTGAATCAAACAAGTAGACTTATCTGCAAGCTGATAGCATTGGTGATGACAGTGACAGCTCAAGTCACCATCAGCAATGCTAAGCATAGTAGCCGGTAACCCTGAGGGAGGACTGGGAGGTGTGAGCACAGGATAGAAAACTAGCCAAAACTCTGCTCAAGAAGGGAGAAGTGCTCAGCCTGAGGGGCTCCTGGGTGAGATTTTGTATAGTAACTGATACAATTCTTATTGAGAAGTGGAAGGATGTCCAAATATGTCATAGTCAGCAGAGTGACTTAGGATGTGTGTGCACTGGGGAAATACATAATAGTCCAACAGAGTAGGGATTCCACTTTGTCCTATCAAGAAAATCTAGACTGTTTGGATCTATTCCTTGGAAGAATGAGGGGTAATTGATTTATTATTGTCACATGTACCGAGATACAGTGAAAAGTTTTGTTTGCATTCCATCCGAACAGATCATTCCATACATCAGTACATTGAGATACTACAAAAGGGAAAAGCAATAATGGAATGCAGAATATAGTTCTACAGTTCCAGAGAACGTGTAGTGCAGGTAGACAATTATAGTGCAAGGGCCATGACGAGCTAGATTGAGAGATCAAAAGTCCACCTTTATCGTATAAGAGATCCGTTCAAGAGTCTTCTAACAGCGGGATGGCAGCTGTCCTTGGGCCTGATGGTATGTGTTCTCAAGCTTTTGTATCTTCTGCCTGATGGAAGGGGGGTGAAGTGGGAATGACTGGGGTGGGAGGAGTCTTTTATTATGTTGGCTGCTTCCCCGAGGCAGCAGGAAGTATAGACAGAGTCAATGAAGGGGAGCCTGGTTTATGTGATACTCTGGGCTGCCTTGGGCAGAGCAGTTGCCATACCAAGCTGTGATGTATCCGGACAGGATGCTTTCTATGGTGCATCAATAAAAATTGGTGAGGGTGACCTTATTCAAAGATATAAGATCCTAAAGGGGGTTGACAGGATAGATGTTGAGATGTTTTCACTAGAGGGAGAGTCTAGAGGTTGTAGTTACAAAATAAATACCAATCATTTAAAATTGAGATGCATAGAAATTTCTTCTTTGAGAGAATAGTGCATCTCTGGAATTCTTAGCCCCTGAGGGTGGTGGAGGACAGATCATTAGATATATTTAAGGTGGAGGTAGATAAACATTTGAAAGATTGAGAAATTGAGAGTTATGGGGAACTGGCACAAAAGAAGAATTGATACCAGCATAGATCAACCATGATCATATTGAATGGTGGGGCAGGCTTGAGGGTCTATTGGCCTACTCCTGCTCCTATTTTGTTGTGTTCTTTAAGGGCATTGCAATGGTGTGGGCATTGCAATGGTGCAGCTATTGACTCAAATAGATTTTGTAACTGTGGGGAATACTGTTTCAATGCCTGTTTAGTCTAATGGGTTGCACCTAGTATCATCACATATTCTGCTGTGATATAACCAGTTTTGGTAAGATCTGCATCAGAAAAGGAGGATAAAATGCTTCTTAGACCCATTGAAGCTATAGTGTATATGATTAGGTGTGTGAGCATTTCAATTCATATCTGGAAATGTTTTTTTTTAAAGCAATAACGTAGTGGAAATTGTGAGAATGCACATGCACAAAATGATGCCATATAAGAAAAGTAATCTAACTGCTATAGGTTCTGAAATGTGCAGTACATTAGAACCACAGAATCATTGAACACCAGAGTGCAAAGGATGTTTCATTCAGTAAAGGAAGCAAAAGGTTGCAAGATCACTTTAATCCTAACCCTCACTAACTGCGTAGGACTACAAATCTGAAACAAGGAACTGGAAGTCAGGCAACATTATCTCTTTGAAGGACCTGTCTCAGCACTGCAACTTTGGTGTTTTTTTTTCCCCAATCATGTTAGGCAACAAGTTTGTTTATAGTTCAGCAAGTTAATTCAGCCAAATTTATTAAACACA
Source organism: Rhina ancylostomus (assembly GCA_030265395.1). Taxonomy (NCBI): domain Eukaryota; kingdom Metazoa; phylum Chordata; class Chondrichthyes; order Rhinopristiformes; family Rhinidae; genus Rhina; species Rhina ancylostomus. The sequence continues at coordinate 23,533,769 of JARFYF010000052.1, read as the reverse complement.
CAGAATCTCATGTTTGATCTTGTGTGCAAACTTGGAAATGGCACACAGGAATGCAAATGAATTGAATGAAATTCTATGTACAACTACAAGAACCGTATAGCTGAGACACGGAAGAGCCATGACAAAGGCTGGAGTTCCAAACAGGGTCAAACCACATGAGTGAAATTAGCATCAATTGATGTTACGGACGTAGTGGAAGTCATCCATGGCCTATTTGTCAGTTTAAAACAACAAAATGTTTTAATTGTCACAGGGAAGTGTATGTCCTTAGTGTGCAAGTCTGAAGCTGTGGTGGTTAAACAACATAGTGATTTGATTTTCACAGATGGAAGATTTTCATACCAAAAGTATGAGAGAGGAAGTTGAATGAAATATTGAAGCCAGTAAGAACAATAGAGGATTGGGTTTATATTAGCATGAATGCCACTAGTGGTAATGTAAAGCAAGCTTTAAAACAAAAGTATAGTCAAACAATCAGCGCACCAAAATAACAGCAAATTACTGAATCATGGGTGTGGATACACATCTAAGTCAGTCCAGCCAAACATCATTGACAAAGAGCACAATGAAATCAAAAATATTGAAGACATTAGATCAGATGAAATATTTAGGGAGTAACAATGGTTAGCAAGTAGAAGTACTAATACTTACAGCTGATTGTATTAATCGATCAATGTTGGTGGGCAAAGATGGGCATAGAAGATTGAAACTGGACTGGAAGGAGGTATTCAGCAATGGGTACTTTTTTTAAAAAAAAATCTCACAATTGGCAAAATACGTAGATGTGTCTAAAAATATCTACATAGTTATTACATGTTATAATGCACATATTCGATTCAAGGTGGACATAAAACCAATTATTGTAACCTTGACCAGGTGGAGGAAAAGTTACTTAATTTAAAACATAAGAGCTCAAGTGAAAATTACCTACACTGAGCAACACCGATCACAGCAGTACCTAAAGACCGCAGAAGTATACAACCATGTGATGATCACAAGGTGACATTGCAGTAATTAGTTGATAATGAAACACACCCTTTCACTTCCTCACAGGATCTGTATCTAGACTTGTAAGAACAAAAGATTTTCAGCAAGCTAAATCTATCACATATGCATCATCAGTCAAATGTGAGCAAGGTGTCAAAAATATTTGTGTAACTACACATAAAGGACCTATATTTTTACATTGGACTTTACAGTGGAAATCATCACCTACAGTTTTTCAAGCAACCAAAGGAAAGACACTGAGTACAGATCAATGTCCACATAATCAAGATGATGTGTTAATAACTGGAAGTACGGAAAGTGAAAGTCCTTGACTATTAGCAGTTCAGTTGTGCTAAAAGTATTTATCTTGGGCTAAAAGTAGATGCAATTGATGCAACCAGTCAATGAAAAGGGGAAGCAATTGTGAAATCAAGGAAGCCTAAAGGCATTGCAGAACTTAGGTCATTCTAAGGCAATGGTACAATGCTTGTAGGTCTATCTTACAAATAGCATTGACATCATTACATTAGTTACTGAAGAATGATGAGAGTTGGAATTGTGACAAAACTGTAAAAGGTATAGGCATTTGTAAAACCCTTAGAAGTGTCTTTGTCAGATGATTATGACATAAAACACAAGTTAAAACTTGCATGATTCTTCGAATAATGAAGTAGGAGCTATCATAAACAGTGTAATGAGAGTCAAGAAAATGTAATTGTCTTTGTTTATTACATACATTGGCAAAGACAGAAACAATGCTCAAATTGAGAAAGAGACAATGGAAATTGTCTCCAGCATGAAAAGTTTCAATTCCTATTGGGCAAACCTTTCACTGTGGTCACAGACCAGTAAAATTTGTTAGCAAATCTTGACAATATTGTCATCAAGAATGCAAAGATTAGGCCATTCTTGTTTCAATATGAGTGACTGACCAAATATGGAAGTTCAAACAAAATGCAATTACAGCTAAATTGTCACAGTTATCATGTGAGCATCAGATTTCCCTCTTAATAGGGAAAATTTCAAGTTGCAGCAATGGTGATGGACAAGAAGTCACAAAAAGATATTGTTCTTAAAAGAGCTTTAACAGGGTAAGCTCAATCAGACAGAAGTCCAGATGAAGATATGAGGCCATACCAACAATGTGAGATGTCAATGGAACGAGGTTATGTTAAATCCAAATACAGACTTGTCATATTAAGTGTGTTGAAATGACATATTTCAAAAGGTGTTCACACTGAACAAACTGGTACTTGGAACTTGAAGATAATTGCTAGATATTTTGTACCTTGACCTGGTTTAGGTAAGGATCTTGAAGGGCTGGTAGACAGTGAGGACAGTTTTCCAGTAATAAGTATGGCCAACAAGAACTTTTGAATGAATGCACATTAATTATTGAGGAGAGAAAGGGATTAATAACTGCTTAATACTCACAGATAGTCACTAGAAATTATTTGAGATATCTGATGCTGGTTTCTATTCTACAACAGAGGGTATGAATAGTGAATTGAGATTTATTCTTCTCTTGTCGTAGTTTAACAGAAAATCTAGTCAAAAATGGTCCTGAGATTCATTTATTTCTACTTGAGCACTTTAGGAAATAAAATTGTACAAAGCACGCATTCACTTCACTAGATCATCCAACATCAAAAGGTGAGGCAAAAGATTAGTGTGAGTTGTAAAATAAACATTAAACAAACAATATTACAATGCTGGTCTAGCTTAACAATAAGACATAGATTTGCAAACATTTTGCTCAATTTCAGAATGATGTCATGTTCTGCAATAGGTTAACGATGGAGTTATTAATATATACAAGACTTAGACCATGATTGAGCTTAGTACAACCACCTCTTGAGGGGAGAGTAGAAGAGAATCAGTTGAGACAGAAACAAAATTATGCCTCAAGCTGATAGAGAGAAGCATTTTGGACAGTTAGAGTTTGGGAGTTAACAACAACTAGTAAACTGGATGTCGCAGTGTTGGTTGAAGTATGTTACACAAAGGTTGTCTGAAAGGAAACAGAATTAAAAGTGTGCACATGAATCACTTCAATCCAGCAAGAAATGAATGTTGAATTTTCAAGTTTCGGGTCGGGAAGATTTTTCAAGTATCGTCCCACACACACTCACCTGTCCACCCAGGTTTCTTGTTCCTTTGTAACCTCTCCCATTGCCCTTAAGGGAATATCACAAATGATGTGGTCATGAGTACAATCCAGCAGCTGGTACTGTGAAGGAAGTGGAAGAAACAACACAAAACTCTAAATGAAGACTTTAAAATGATGCCTTCCTCCAGTCAGAATGTGGAGAAATCGTTTCATCACAAGTTCCTTTGAGAAGATCAAGGAGACCCAGAAGATAGGTAAAATTTGTAAATACCCTGATTATGTGAATCTCTCAATAAAGGGAAGCAGTATAGTGTATGTAAGTATGTGACATAAAAGAACCCAAAAATACATTAAACAGAATGCTGGAAGAACTCAGCAAGTCAAGCAGCATTGAACAGAGAACAGAACATTACAGCACAATACAGGCCCTTCAGCTCACAATGTTGGGCCGACGTTTTATCCTGCTCTAAGATTTATCTAACTCTCTTCCCTCCCACATAGCCCCCTATTTTTCTCTCATTCATGTAGCTATCTAAGAGTCTCTTAAATGTCCCTAATGTATCTCCCTCCACCACCGCTGCAGGCAGTGTGTTCCACGCACCCACTATTCTCTGTGTAAAAAAACTTGCCTCTGACATCCCCCTTCTAACCTTCCTCCACTCGCCTTAAAATTATGCCCCTTTGTGTTAGCCATTTTCACCCTGGGAAAAAGTCTGACTGTCCATTCGATCTATGCCTCATTATCTTGTACACCTCTATCAAGTCACTTCTCATCTTCCTTCTCTCCAAAGAGAAAAGCCCTAGCTTGCTCAAACTATCCTCATAAGACATGCTCTCTAATTCAGGCAGCATCCTGGTAAATCTCCTCTGCACCCTTTCTAAAGCTTCCACATCGTTCCTATAATGAGGTGACCAGAACTGAACACAATATTCCAAGTGTGGTCTAACCAGAGTTTTATAGAGCTGCAACATTACCTTGTGGCTCTTGAACCTCAGTACCCCAACTAATGAAGGCCAACACACCATACGCCTTCTCAACAACCCTATCAACCTGCACGGCAACCTTGAGGGATCCGTGAACATGGACCCCA
>JARFYF010000052.1:23432483-23446646 GCA_030265395.1 Rhina ancylostomus | reverse complement strand
AGAAAGCCACAATCTAAAGCCGCATTTATGGAAAGGGAAGCCCGGCTACTTTTGAGGGAGTAATGCCGACTTTGGCATTTGGAACCTGAGGAAAAGGTTCTCATTCAGAAATGCTAGCCATTCCCACAAGACAAAGTGGCTGGGAAGGATTTCCAAGGATAGCCTCATTGCGGTTCACAATAGGGCGCTTATTAATTTACTTCATGTCTTGAGTCAAATTTTTATTAACTAACCAGAAAGACCCAACAGTCATTCAATCTCTTGCTGTGTTAGTGGGGTGGATTAAAGGGGTATTCTGGCTGTATTGGTGCCCTTGGTTCAGGGAGGGTTCCTCTTGCTGTTTGCCCATCCTTGCTGACAGCCACTCTCACAAACAACCAAGCTGATAACAACAGATCATCTGTTTTATATTTTTTTATTGAGGGATAGATATTTGCAAGGACACCAGGAATACCTTCACAGCTCTTCTTCAAAGCAGCATCATTTACACATATCTGAGAGGAGATAGGCCCTTGCTTTAATGTCTCATTGGAAAAGGCAGTTTTAGCTGACAGGGCAGCACTCTCAATATTGCACTTGTGGAACAGCCCAAAGTTTGATCCACCAGAATTCAGCTCTTTGTTGCATTGAGAGTGTGGTATCATTTGTTGGTGGGTTGGGAGATTAATTGAAGAGTGAGCAAATTGAAATTTACATTACAAAAGTCAGCAATGTTGCAATCATTCTTTGTAATCAATCATTCTGTGCACTCTTTCCCTTAGTTACCCATGAAAATGGCAGGCTGGTCTTTGGGATTGTCCCATTTAGTTATGCGGTGATTTCAACAGACAGATAAACTCCTGAGAGAAGCACAAGGAAAACCCAAGGCCATTTCAAGGTCATAAAATCTTCTGAGAAATCCCCTTTCAATGAACAATGATAGTGGGTGGGGGTTAGCCCAGGTTGCCCCAGGATTTGTCCTAATATCTCAGATAATTTTTGTTCTTTTTAAATGAGTGTTTATTGTAAATTACTGTGACATAGAGAATAGTAATAACTCTATGCTGATTATGAGATATCTCTGGCGGTTAAAACCCAGAAGCTGGGTTTGAAAAATTTCCTCTGTTTTGAGTTGAGTGGAATTTGGATCCAATACAGCAAGAGGCAGGTATAGGTTAAAAGTAGTTCTTGTCCATTTCTGTTGACAGATTTTCAGCTGAAAACTAAAGAGGTTCAACAGATCATTTAAGTGCAATAGTCTGAATCAACAAACATTCCCTAGCAGAGAGAACGGAAGAGATGTGTGGAGACACACTGTAATTGTGCGCAGTCTTATCTGGGCTTGGTCTTCCCAAAAGGCACACTACTCTAGGTTCTAGTGTGTCGCCTAGTATTTGAGGTATTTCAGTGCGGCTGGCTAGGAAATGGAAATATCTTGGCGAAGAGCCAAAGAAAATGGGCCCACATCACTCCCTCGCTATCCAGCTCTTAATGTTGAACTGTGGCACGAAAAACAAAGCTGAAACTTTTTAGGAGATGGCTTTCATCAGCTAAGTCAAAAATGAACTGCAGGAAAACAGAAATGAAGGTTAACCCATTGAAGGCTGAATGGATTCTGTGCTAGTTCACCAAACACATGCTGCACGTTCATCAGAAACTGGCTTTTGTAACATGACATTGTGAGATGTGCTTCCTCTGCTGTACTTCACCCCCACTGATGTAACCTCTACAGTACAACTTTGCTGCCGTATTTCAGTAAGTCTGTGTCAGATGCTTCAGCCTGTATGGCAGACTTACCTGGGTAAATGTCAGCTTAAGCTATGAGGGAAATTAAGATGGGATTATTCTTCCAATTGCTCAACTTTCCTGCCTTTTTGAAGAGACATAAAGTACTCTTGTCCCCACTGGCTGGTGAGCTCCTTAACCCCTAATGATGATGACTTGCTGATGGTTACAGTTCCAAATACACTGGTTGAATTGACTGTTCCGTGTACGTGAGCCTAGTCAATCAGTGTTGCTGAGCATATTAACTACAGAGATTTCATAATTATATGTGACATTCAGGTTGAATGATTCAAATGATGCCAGGAAATAAAATGTTATGATTTACTTTAATGTGTGTTTTTCCTTTTGCTTCCAGCAGATTTGCCAGACTCTGTGCCTCCCTCGACTGAAACTGGGGGAACTCATTATACGGCCCCTGGGGGGCTTTCAGGTAAGAGACACTGTGTAATACTCCCAGCCAGTTAATGATACTGTGATTCCTCTTGAGTGTTAAAACAGGATGTTCACAATTAAAAGAAATCATTATTTAGTAAAGGATTTTGTGTGGGGGAAGGGCAAGGCTTGAGATTCCAGGGAGGATTCTTTATCTTTGCTGTTTAGGTTGTAATCTGGTGAAGCAAATTGTGTGCTTGGTCTTTATTCTGTTGAAATTCAGAACTGTTCTGCCAGATTCCCTCCGAGGTTGGAATGTCAAAAGTCTGCCCCCTCTGTGTGAGGACAGAATAGTAACAGGGATCGATCAGTACCTGAGTATTCAGTTGTCTGGTGTACTGTAGTGTTCTAAGTGGTATTATTGTGGTACACTGGCATTCTAACCGTACAAAGTTATATATACCTTGGAATTGGATCCATTTAATGTGTAAAGTGCACACAATAAGGGTATTGGGCCTAGTTTGAAGCTTTTGCACCATTTCTTTCCAAAGTCCCACCCAGCAAGAAATTTGGATCAGGCTTGAGCTGCCATTATTCACCCTAACAGAGGATACTATAATATTGCAGGCCAACAGAATGCCCATGATATTTTGTTATCAACATGCATGGCTTGTCTTCAATATTGACAGAAATGGGATCAAGAGGTCTTGACTTCCATCCTTTCAACTCATTAAAACAAAGAGTACACTACACTGAAATTAGTGAACTGTGTGAATTAAAGTGATGCCTGGGTCATAGCTTTTACATGTAAAACATCCACTGGAAGTTTTATTTTTTAAAAAAAATTGTTGCCTGCAGCTCTTGCTACAGATCAAGGCATCTGTGCCTTGCAAAACACAGCAAGAGACCCAGTGGCTGCTAATCATTGGGTGGCGGGGAAGGTGGGGGTGCTTGAGAAAATCCATGGCCGTGGGTATAGTTGGCCCACTCCATCTATCAGAGGGGTGTTGCCAGAAGGACCCATGCACCTTGACCCCCATTCCCACCCATGGCTTCCATGGAGAGATCTCTTTTAAGAGTCTGACCCACCTCCCGTAGATCAGTGCATGAATGACGTGGCAGCTGCCTGTCTAGAAAGCAGCTGTCATTTGTGAAACATGCAGGATGGGTTTTTAACACTCTGAAAGGGGAGCAAACAATGATAAACATTTCTTAAAGCAAGCATGTCCCAGTTTCTTATTTTTTGTGGTTTCCAATTTATTGTTAATGCTGTGTGCAGTGCCCATTCAGCACCATAGAAATAACTAAAAGTCCAGTTTCTAGGCAATGGTATCTATTACATGCATATTCTATGGCCTGTGTGTGTGCATACTATAATCCAGTAATCTTGATGTGTAGTTTTCTATGATACTCTATTTCTATGATAGGGCAGGCACAGTAGTGTAGTGGTTAGTGTAATGCTATTGCAGTGCCAGCGACCCAGGTTTAATCCAGCCACTGTCCGTAAGGAGTTTGTACGTTCTCCCCATGACTGCGTGGGTTTCTTCCTGGTGCTCCGGTTTCCTCCCACATTCCAAAGACCTACGGGTTAGGAAGTTGTGGGCATGCTGTGTTGGCGCCAGAAGCGTGGTGACACTTGCGGGCTGCCCCAGAACACTATGCAAAGATAATTTTCACTGTGTTTCAATGTATGTGTGACTAATAAATAAATCTTAAATCTTAATCTTAAATTCAAGGTGTACTGTATTACCAGTGTACAGTATATTTGAATTCCAGGTGTCTATGGTGGTGAGGAATTCTCTATATGCATTCTTTGTGTATTGGATGTACTTTGTAGACTGAAGCTTTATGTTCTGCTGCTTTGTATTTGTTACATTATTTGTACCTGTTGTGAGAGTTTTCACATTTCAGTAACTAGGTGTGCTGGTGGGATATGAAGGTTTATATGTTCCTGATATGAATGATTCATTCTTACCTACAGCTGAGCCAGTTTTTGATGTTGAGTGGGATTAAAACAAGAGTAGCTTTAACGGGCAAAATAGTGGACTTCCTGAACCAATCTGAGATGCTGAAATATGATAATTTTAACCTTTTCATTTTAGAACATGTTTTTTTCTGTGAACTGTGACTATACCATTCTTGAAGCAGCCAATTTTAAATTGGAAACCAACAAAGACTGCAGTCTTGTGGTGAAGTTTGTTCTCTATATAGAGGTTTCCTACCCCCCCCCCCCACCCAGGCGGAGGCTGTAGTTGTGTGTGGGCTCCCAAGAGTTGTAGTTGTGACTGAGGAGTCCCATTCTGCACACTTTGACTGATAAAGGAACAGTTCTTGGACCTTGTTTGTAAAACTTGGGTGCTGGCTTTGGATCAGATGCATGTAACAAAATATATCAATTGGGACCAAATTGCTTGAACTTAAAAGTGGCAGAGACGTCCTTGGTAAAATGTCTTCCTTGCTTCCACATTCCAATTTTCTTAATCCATCATGTGGCCAAAAATAATACGGAGGAGAAGGCATGGAGCAGAAGAGCTGGCATCTTATTTCTCCGCATCACATATATGCGTCAACATACTTGACCAATTACATGTACTTTATGTAATTCTTAATTGTGTCCCACACAGACATGCTTGTAGACAGTTGGTTACGAAACAGCAGGCCAGTGAGAGACTTTAAGACCCATGGTTATTGTGGTTTTTGATAATAGGAAACAAATGAAGATGCAAAGGTAGAATCTCTTCCTGAGCCAGTGATATTGTTAGCTTTATAGCTTTCCCTCTCAAATAAAATCTATGAGCTGATATTTCAGTGACTAACATTTTGGTCAGAATCCAACAAGTTAATTTTAGACAGTGGTACTACATTGTAGGAAGTTGTTGAAACCTAGAGTAACAATCAGTCTTACCACTGTTAACCTATACAATGGGGTCCTAATACAAGGAGTGTTACATCAATTCTATCAGTTTGAGTTTAATTAACCTTATTGGTGGTTGCATGTACTATTTTTTCCACTGTTCAATTGAAATGTTTTGCGATATGAGTTCTGTGTGGAATGATTATTTGGATCTGTATTGCATTAAGGTGAACCACTGATAACTACAGACCTGCGAGTGCCAGTGGGAGCAACATGAGCTGGATAATTAGCAAATTTACTGAAGCAATAGCTGATGTAGCTCTCCAAGTTCTTCATTCAGGACTTCCCTTCACGTTCTTGTTATGGCAATATTGGTGCCAATAGGGAATATATGCCCCATGATATCAATGGCAACTATTGTGGGCATTGGTCTTTTCAATGCGTGGAATCACTCAACCCCCATTGATGGGTTTGAAATTAAGTTAGTTGTAGCGGTGGAATTCTCTGGATATGGAAGGAGTCAGAATGAATTCCATATTAAGACTTGAAGTCAAATCAGTTCCTCTACAGCTTATGATTTCATTCAGGAAAAAAAATTGGTCCTGTTATCAAGAAAATGCAGCAGCTCTCATTAATCCAGTCATAATTCTTATTTTCTGCAAAATTGAGGCCAGATAAAGCAGCATAATAGTTGGAACCTCAGGAGCTATGGAGTGAAAATGGTGACGTGAATGAGCAGGAAGTTTCTGACTTTAACTTGGCACAGATAGGGGAAGCTTGATAAAATGAAGAGCCGTATGCAGTAATCTATCCTGCCCCTATGCCCCCAACCCTGGCCACACTGCTGCACTCCTGCAGGTAGTGTTGGCCACATGCCTGTGCCCGTTCTTATTTACACAGAAATTGGATGGATTAGCAGTGGAAAATCCAATAGACATGTCCACATTCAGGTTCCAGCTCAAGTTCTTGGCCCTCGATCCTGAAGCACTGGTCATCCTCTGCCTTTTCCTTGCCTGCTCTGCATAAAAGTCCCAGGGTGGGCTGGGCCATTGGTTAGATAAGCCTTGGTCATTCCCTGTGGTTGATGCCACAGATCCCTGCAGCAGGGTGGCAGACCCAATAAGTATCCAACTTGCAGTTTGGAGCAAGAAACCTATTAGCCTGAGGCCCAAAAGCTTTCAGAACTCTTTGCCAGGTGCTATAGAGGTGACTGGGGCAGCAACAGCTTCCCTTCTGGTGATGTGGAACCCACTGTGCATGCTTACAAATCCCAAGATGGGAAAATGGGTTGTGGTTACACTGGATTCAGTCAGTGTCCTGTGCAGCCACTGCCCATCCCATAATTCCCGACTCACTTTGCTGGTGCTGCTGGTTCTAACACAGAGGATGGATTAAAATGACCGCCAGCTTAATCTGCTGGCCTTGGTAGGACTAAGCAGACTGCAGCTGAGTCAAAGATCAGCAGCTCTGCGAGGGAAGAAAGATGTAGTAGACCATCCAGACACCTAAAATTAAATAGTTAATTTTCTCCCAGACTATGCCAACATCACTGACTTCTCAATGGTGAGACAACTTGGTTCTCAGCTGCACCAAACTCATGGCTTCTTTGTGGATGGGCCCCAGCAGTCGGTATTGACAGGCTGTTTGAGTGTGAAAAGGAATGGTGTGCATTTATATAGCCTAAGGATGTCCCAGTTTGCAGCCAGTCAGGTACTTTTAAAGTGTAGGCGCTGATGTGATAGAGGAAATGTGTGCACGGCAGGCTCCCAAAAACAGCAATATAACCCAGAGACATAGAAGCCAGTTGAAACAGCCCCACCCCCATGTCCCTCTCTTTTGCCTCTACCCACCCACCCTGTCTCCCGCCCCTTTCCCTCTCTGTCTCTGTCTCTCTGCCTTTAATGGAACTCAGCCGCACCTGAAAATCAATCACATTTCCTGAAACCCATACAGTTTTCTGGAAAGGCTGAACCTATTCTCCTGGGTCTGAGGCTTATGCAGAAGAGAGTGAGCAGAGTTCCTAGGATCTTTTAAAGCGGTGCTTATGGGTTCTCGCCAGTCTGCCCATTGGTGGGGGAGAAGAGGGGCGGAAGGGGGGTGGGGTGGAGAAGATGATATCTGATAGCAAAGTGCAGGAGGGGAGGAGCTAATTTTGACCAGGATCATGCAGGAGAAAGGAATGGAGAACCGGGAATACAAGATGCCTGTCCACTGGGACCTACAAACCATTGAACTGGTTGGGAGTCGACTGGAATTGATCTGTATTTTTTAGAAAAACGGAATAAAAGCATTGTAATCCTTTTATTCCCTCTCCAGTCATTTCTGAAATACTAAGGACCTCGATAAGTTTGCCTGAATCCACCCAGACTTCATTTTTTTTAAATCAATGTGTCTGTAAATATTTGAGGGAGTTCAGTTTTTCAAGCTCCCTTCTGGCATCCTTCTGCATTTTCTAAATGTCGAGCTTGCTGCTCTTGGAGTACTGGATCTGTTTCTCTTTGCAAGCGCCAGCAGCAACCACAGGGTGGTGGGGATGGTGCTTAGCTTTCTTGCTTCTCAAAGCTAGATTTTTTTTGATCGTTGAAAACCACAGAGGAAGACTTTGTTGCTCTTATAAAAAATTATTTTTAATTGACTTTGTAGTCTTGCTGCTGGAGTTAACTCTGTTGCAGATCGCTTTTACTTTGTTTTGCTCAGAGAGGAGGGTGATGAAGGTGGTGATTTGGATCTACTAGTTCCTGTTTTTCTCCCCTCCACCCAGCCAACCACCCCCACTTCGCTCTTTCCTCCCTGAATTAGTTAAGATGGAGAGGTCAGCAGCGGGCGGCACCTGATCTGAGCGGTTACTCTTGCCCTGTGGCTTTCAATAGTTGATTCTTGGCTAGAGAATCATCTCAGGAAGTGATTGCATCTGTTCTCACCAAGTCACCCCACAATGTGCCTCTTCCAGCCAGAATTATTGGAAGCATTGGGAATGTGCCAGTCTTTGTTCAGCTTGCCCACCTTCACTCTCTCCTCCCCTGAGCCCCAGCTTTACCCCTAGTCAAGGATGGCATGTTGTAGATAAATCAGGTTAGGATTTAAATTTGGAAATCACCTGCACCACATTTCCCCACTGCACTTTTTGGTTAATTCCCTCCTAGTTTCTCTTCCTGTATCCATCGCTCTTTTCCACCTGTTTGTTTCCCTTCTAACCTCCTTCCCTCTCTCCCTAGCAACCTTTGTGTCCTTTTTATCTCTATGTATTTGAAGATTTAATTTTGAGAACCAAGCCCATTAGGCCAGGCTGATTTCACCGCTGCTTTTACGTTCACTCTGCCCCTACCCTGACGAGAGTGGAAGTGCAATGTGAACTGAGGGAGAAACTGGGCGCCAATTCCTCCCTCAGCCTGAGAGAAAACTTCCTGTCTGTCTTTAGAAGCTCCTGACTGAAGTATGTGTGTTCACTGAGTCCTTGACCTCTAACAAAGCCTATTGTAGAATGTGTAGACTCATCCACGTGAGGCATGAGGAACTGAGCAAGGAATTGCAGCTAATTGAAGGACTCTTCATAGACTGTCTTTGGACCTTTCTATCCTTATGGTTGCAGTCCAGTGAGTAGTTAGTCACAACCTTTAAAGCAATAACTATTGTCCACAACCGATATTACATATAATACACTGAAAACCCTTTAAAGGCATCGATGGCACTTGCTCAGCTTTACATTTTTTTTAAAAGTCTGTACTTTGTACCAGTTAATCTTGACTAGGAATGTTTTGTGAGTTGAATTGGTAGAGATTTAAATGCTGGATAGTACATTGTTTTCCTTTTTTTTGCCTACCGTCTCTCTAGCTCTTGCTGCCCTGTTTCTCTGTCTTGTCCTCCACCTCACTGGCCCCAACATCAACCCTGACCCATTTGTATCTCTCTGCAACACGCCGCTGCGCGCCCCACCCCCCCAAACTCTGCCAGCAGCACCATCCATGAAAGTGAGGTAAGATGTGCTCTTGGTGGGACTGATTCTCAGAGCAAGCTCTGATTGGAGGACTAAGGGTGGAGTTCTGCATTTGTGCCGTTCCTTATTTTTGGGTCATTAAAGCCAATGACCTTGTGTGAGGCTCTGCTGCAATCTGTGGGTCTGTGGCACCACTTAGCACGCTCAATTGTGTCTTCGGCTCTCTTCGCCTTTCCTTGCTTCTTATGCCTCTACAATTTGACAGAACTTTTATCCTGCTGTTTCCTCCCTGCTTCCCTGTTGCAATTACTATAACTCTCAAATCTGGTTCTGTCTCTACCCCTGTATTCTAACCTCCTGGGTTATCTCACCATACACTTAGAGTCACAGCGAGATACAGCACAGAAACAGGCCCCTTGACCCACCAGTTCTGTGCCAACCATCAACCACCCACTGACAATGATGCTGTCTGTAAGGAGTTTGTATGTTCTCCCCGTGTCTGCGTGGGTTTCCTCTGGGTGCTCCGGTTTCCTCCCACATTCTAAAGACGTATGGGTTAGGAAGTTGTGGGCATGCTGTATTGACGCCGGAAGCGTGGCGACACTTGTGGGCTGCCCCTAGAACACTACACAAAAAGATGTATTTCACTGTGTGTTTCGATGTACACGTGACCAATAAAGTACAGATCAGCAATAGGTTCCTTATGTAAACATGTTAGCGGATGAGAGAATAAACTCAGATGCAGAGGATCCCCATGTTATGGCTGTTTGGGTAATGGAAATTCACCCTCACTGAATTCACAAATCACTGCCCAAAATTGTGAGATTTGGAATAAAATTTGCTCTCATAGAAGTGATGTGAGAAAAAGTAAATAATTCAACACATAATTTTCTATCAACCCACATTTCTTGACATATGTGGAGACACGGTTTCAATTTAAGGAAATTTGCAATATGACCCATTTTCCAGGAATGCAACCACCTCCACTGCCCCATCCCTGTAACAGTGGGGTACCAGTACCACAGAATAGAAACAGAAAATGCTGGAAAATTTCAGCAGGTCAGGCAACTGGAAAGAGAAATTATTTCATCAAAGATTCTTCATCAAAACTTTGGTAACTTTTAAAGTCTTTCCACAAATGCTGCTTGACTTGCTGAAGGTTTCCAGTATTTCAGGATTTTCTTTACTTCTCTGATTTTCAAATACCATTGAAGAGTATGTCATGTTATAAAATGGATCAATGTTCAAACAAACCATTATCAGCTTGTACCATGTTTCTCTGTTTGTAGGTTGTGACTTGAAGGACATTGGAGAGAAGGAAAATGATTGTTTAAATTCTAATACTGTTGAGATCTGCACTCATAAAGCATGTGATTAAATTAGAAAATAACCAAGTGCTGAAAATAAGAAGTTAAAGGACTTTAGAGGTGGTTAAATGTAAGATGAGAGAGAAAATGATTGTAATAAGTTGAGAGTATCAATAGGCTCTGGGGTATTGACACAAGAGATTCTGTAGATTCTGGAATCTGGAGCAGAACACACAAGATGCTGGAGGAACTCAGCAGGTCAGGCAGCATCTATGGAGGGAAATAAATAGTCGATGGTTTGGGTCGAGACCCTTCATCAGGACAGGAAAGGAAGAGGGCAGAAACCAGAATGCTGCCTGACCTGCTGAGTTCCTCCAACATCATATTTCTGGGGTCTTGACTGTTGGGACTGATCAAGAAGAAAGGGAACTTAGCAGATATTGCATTACCTCTGGTCTGTTAAATTGAGTCACTATGGTCTCTGTGTAATACTCAGTGCTGCAGTGAAGTTCTTGAGACAATTTGCTGTTGTGAGCTTGGTTCTGGGATGTTTAAATCTATGTAACTCTGATGCAACGCACAACAATGGTTTGAAGTCTTTACAGCAGAACACTGTCCATTATTGTGAACTGCAGGTTATAAATGGTGTCAAGACCTTCTGATAATATCACAAGCAATGACTGACTTCAGTTCTGCAGAGAGAACACAGAAACAGAATTGTTCTCTTTTGAGCAGAGAAAGGTGTGTTGACATTTAATAGAAGTATTCAAATTCTTAAGTGGAATAAATAATGAAAACTGTTCCTCTTTTCAGAAGGTAGATAACTAGATTTAAGTTATTTAATAGAAAGTCATACAGAGTAATACAGAACGGAAACGTGCCTTTTGGCCCAATTTGTCCATACTGGTATTTTTTTCGGTCTAGAAGCTACACAAAGAACATATCGGCTCTGATGGGGGATTTCAAAAAGCAGCAGCAGTTCCACATTCATTGAATGGCCTTTCCTGCCCCAAGATCATTAAATAGGAGTCTTGTTTGCTGTCAACTTCCATCTACTACACTGAACCAGAGGTGGTGATACAATATCTCTTTCTACAGGCTGATGTGGACTGCACTGCCTCTAAGGGTGGTGGAAACAGATTCAGTGTAACATTCATAAATAAACAATAATGAAAACACAATGTTGCTTCATTTTAGCATTGAAGCCACCAGCTCAGATACTTGCAACAATTCACAGGATAACATAGATGAAGTATGTGCAGGAGGTGAGACACAGGACACAAGTGAGAGGCTTACACATGAGCTCTGCTGCAGAGGACTTGGTTGAGAACTTCACTGGCTTTGCAATCCAGCAGAAATAGCCTACTGAGTGTGCAGGACAGCAGCAGTAGGGGATTTCAACTCGAGATCACCTTGGTGTGAAAGAGCAGAATCAGTAAAGTGTGCCAAGGATCTGTGCTAGAATGTAGATAGCCCTACTAAAGAAGAGGCAGTACTGAACCGAATCAGTTCACTGGGGAAGCCCCTCTAAGAATGGAGAGATGTATCATTCTAGAAGGCCACATGAGTGGCAATGGTGCTACATTTTTAAAAAATATTAACAATACTGAATGTATTGACCATATGACACTAAGAATCAAAAGAGTTTTGCACTGTTTCTTTTTGTGCAAATATTTTATTCTGAATAAAGTGTATTCTTTAATATTGAAAGTAGTACTGAACCTAATCTCCAGAACGTAGCCTGTCAAATGCCAGAAATGTCAGCGGAAGAACATTTTGGAGATGGTCACCGTAACTCTTCAAAGTAGGTGTGGGGAAGGACAATGATGATCCAGTGACTGAGTTGAAGAAAGGCCAATATTTTAGGACAGAGACTGGTACAAGTGGACAGAGAGCAGCTATTTGCAAAGTTATGCAGAATTGAAATAATGAGAATTCAGAGCCAACGTATTCCTTCGTTAAGGGAGATCCTATTGGACTGGGTTTAATTGAACTTTTGAGGTGATAACTGATTATGCCGATGATGATATGTGTTTAATGAGATCTACATGAACTTTGGTAAGGCCTTTAACAATGCCCCACATGGGAAACTGGTCCAATTAGATCCAACTTTGGCGAGGGGATAGGACATGATGCTTTTGGGTGCAAAGTAAGGCTAACGTCCAAGGAAATTTGGATGTCAGAGGATATTGAAGGTTGGATAAAGGGGGAGAAAAAAAGAATAGCTTTTGGCAAGTATGGAGAACTGGAAAAGGGACAGGACCTTCAGGAGGAGAAGTAGAGTGTGTGTTTGGCGGGGTAGGAGTACTTTCAAAAGAAATCAGAAAGGCAAAAATGGGAACAAGGTAGAACTTGTGGGCAAGATTAAGGAAAATTCCAAAGCATTTTATGTTGTATTAAGGGCAAGAGGGTAGCCAGGGAGAGAATAGGCCCGCTTACAGACCAAAGTCAGAATCAGAACCAGGTTTATCATCACTGACATATATTGTGATATTTGTTGTTCTGTGGCAGAAGTACAGTGCAAGACATAAAAATTTCTATATGTTACAGAAATAAATAACGAGTTCATGGACTGTTCAGAAATCTGATGGCGGAGGGAAAGATGTTCCTGAATCATTAAGTTTGGGTCTTCAGGCTCTTGTACCTCCTCCCTGATGGTAGCAACAAGAAGAGGGCATGTCCTGGATGGTGAGGGTCCTTGGTGATGGATGCCGCCTTCTGGAGGCACCACCTCTTGAAGACGTCCTTGCTGGTGGGGAGGGCTGTGTCCGTGAAGGAGCTGGCTGAGTTGACAACCCTCTGCAGCCTCTTTTTGTCCTGAACATTGGAGCCTCCGTACCAGGCGGTGATGCAACCAGTCAGACTGCTCTCCATCTTATATCTGTAGGAATTTGCAAGAGTCCTAGGTGACAATCTGGCAAAGTGATCAGAAGTGATCAAAGTAGCAATCTGCACAGAGGATGTAGGTGAGATCTTAAATGAAAACTTCTCACCTGCATTCAGAAAGACATTGTAGCTCTCTAGAACTCAGAGAGGGAGAAGGTAGAACTCAACTATCTTAGAAATGGAGAAGGAATTTGATGTTTTCTTGGACTTAAAAGTGACAAGTTGACGGGTCTGGTGAGATGTATGCCAACCTGTTACAGGAGGCAAGGGAGGGATTGGCGGAGCTCTGACAGAAATTTTCAAGCCCCATCTGGCCACAGAAGAGACGACAAATGCATGCAGTACAGCAAATGTAGTATTTTTATTCAAGAAGAGCAGAGGGGATAAGCCTGGTTAATGTAGGTCTGTGAGTCTAACCTCAGTAGTAGAGAAGTTATTGGAAAATTTCTGAGTGACAGGATTAATCTGCATTGGAGAAGAAGAGAATAATCAAAGATTGTCGGCATGGCTTCAGTAAGGGAGATCCTATCTGACTACTTTAATTGAATTTTTGAAGTAATAACTAATTATGCCATTGATGGTATATGGTCAATGTGATCTATGTGAACTTCAGTAAGGCCTCCACAGTTGGGTCCAAAGCTATCAAGGTGGCAGGAGACAGGAGATGATGCCTGTGGGTTGTTTTAGTGATTGGAAACTCCTGGCCAGTGGTTAACAGCTCTAGGACCCTTTCTGTTTGTTATATGCATTAAGAAACTGGATGTGAAAGTAAGAGGCATGATTGAGAAGCTGACCTGAATATTGATGGTGTTTCTGACCATGATGAAACTAGTCGTTAGCTGTAGAATGGTGTCAATGAGTTGATAAAATGAGCACAGAAATAACAGATGGAATTTAGTCCTGAAAAATGTGGGAGGACTAATAAGGTGATGATATACACAATGAATGGTAGGACCCTAGGAAGTACTGAGAGGCAGAGGGACCTTAATCTACATGTCCAAGGATCCCTAAACTCAGCAACACAGATCGATAAGACAGATCAGATA
>JARFYF010000052.1:23413778-23424933 GCA_030265395.1 Rhina ancylostomus | reverse complement strand
CACACACTTTTCAGGTTTCTTTGTCATTTCCTCAATTAGATTACATTGACATACTAACATCCTACAAGGCTGATGCTGTTCCGGTTTCAGATGAGCCAAAACACTCAGCCTGAGTCACGCATTGTGTTCCTCCAGTCTGCTGCTCGTTAAAGTTCTGACGGGTGGGGTGCCGCTGTTATTAATGACATAGTTTACTTCGAGCTAATAGCTGGGAAACAGCTGGCATTTTATCAAGTAGACTGAATGAAGTCTCCGTGGGGTGAGGCGGGTGATGGTGGTGGTTTGAAGTTTATTCTTGCTCTGCGTATCCTCCCAAGGTTCTCAGTAATTAATTTTTTTTCACAGAAGAGTGGATTGGGGAAAATTATATTCCAGTATCCCCTGAATGGTTTCCAGGCAGCAAAAGATTCTGAATCTGCTGTGGGAACAGTGGGAAGCCATTAGAGAAATAGTAACTGAAGAACTGGATTAGAAGGGGAGGTGCAGTTAGGGACTTGTTGCGAGGAGCAAGGTTAGACTGACTCAGTTGGTCAACATTAGGTTTCATTCAGTTGTACACACACAGGCATGAGATTGGACACCATATTCCAGATTACATGGCTTTCTTCCCTGACACATCACTTCTATTAAGACAGGATCTTAAACAGAGCCTCCTCAGCTCAGCTTTCCTACCCAATATTTATCCAGGCATGGTGTGGGAAGGTTTGCACTGGGGTTCTTAAAATCCCAGCCTAAATTTGAAACTTCTACATCAACAGTGATGGCTGGTGAGAGGAAGTGGTTTGAGCCAACAAGAAAATAGCTCTAGGCAGGATCACTAATAAGTATCAATGGTGTTCTGCTGCTATGATGTTGTAGCCTACTGATGGCCTTTTTCTGTATATGTGCAGAAATTTTGGAGGAACAAAGAGTCAAAATCTTCCCTGGCTCTTTCATTGTGTTTTATCGTATGTCAACGAAGGAATCCCTTTTTCCCTGGAATCTGAAATTAAAAAAGGGGTATACTGGGGCAGATTGAATATTGATTTTTTAATCAAAATGTTTCATTAATTGCTCAAATATCATGTGCAGGCTTCGATCAGAATATGCCAGTAGCTAGAATGCTGCCTTCAATATTCTGCTGGAGAAATTATATCCATTTTGATTGCACCCTAAAGATTGGCCTGAATTATACAGGTCAGATGACAATAACACTCTTGATGCTAAGGTCAACATTGAATTTTGCCCAGACATGTTTTTGTGAAGATATCTGCTAGTTTTGGAGCCCTGGCAATAACTCATTTATTCAGTGAAAAGATTGGAAAGGAATTTTGGCTTCAGTGGATAAAAGTTCATTTCTACAGTGCAGTAGGTCCAGTGTTGACTTTCTTTTTGCATATACTATTCTCATTTGGCCACCTTCGCATCAAATTTCCAGGAACTCACCTAATTATCTTTTGAACGTTATCATATAACTTATATTGGTAACTTATATTGAATATTTTCTGCTTTCATTGGTAATATCCCACAATGTTGAATATAAAAGTTCTACTCTACTCTCACCAAAGTCAAATGAATTAATTCACCTTAGTGTTGTGGTGTACAGGAGTTTTGCCAGCCATACCCACCTAGCTGCAAAGACAGGGGTTGTGTTAAAACTGTGAGTTCAGAACCACTTTGTGATGTGCTGAGGGATGTAGTAAGATGCCAGATAAATGAAAGTTATTTTGCTCTCTCTTGGCTCTGAAATTTTTAATTTTTAACTTGTATACTTGAGTTCATTTGATACAGTGAAAAAAAAGTATGTTGAAAGCATCCACATTTTAATTTTGAAAACATCCATAAGGTCACCTCAGAAATTTAAATAAGTTCTTTAACTGAACTTCCTGTTTAGTCCTAAATTTCTCATTTTAATAAATTACGTCTTCTGGCTTTTGAACCTTTAGAGAGTCATAGATATAATGATTGAACAGCAATAAGTGAGGCTCCAGCTAGACTGTAGGGGGAATAAAACACGCAGGCTAAGCTTTCGTCCTTCAGACTGACCTGCTGAGCCTCCATTTCACCCGGTACAGTACAGACAGTTGTCTGTCCTACTTCACGGTGTGCTGTTTGGGCTGGAATAGGTTCTGAGAGCGTGTGTTGTGTGGGCTGGGGTATGGGGGCGGGTGTGACAACTGATTTACTTGCAAATGAAAACCTTAAGGATAAAAAGACTTTGAAGATGTGGGAGATGTACCCAGTGCATGCTGGTGGCAAGTGATTTATATCACAAGTTGTAACCTCGCTGTGTGCCTGTGTGGTGCGTCAGGGAAGAATGGCCATGTGATCAGGAATAGAAATGATTTGATTATAAAGCCAGACAGAAGTAATCATTAACTTCTTCAGGCTGCTTTCTGTCTCCAGTCTGCCGGGTGGTGTTGTTTTTCCCCTTCGAATGCCATGGGGACACAAACCTGCAGGTTGTAAAGTTGACTTCTGGTTGGAGGGATTGAGGGGGCATGGAAGGGGGAGGGGAGAGGAGAATTTCTTGTTGGTCTGAGGACCCACAGGAGTTCTTGGTAAAGTGTAATTGTGAGTGTGTAATTTTTTTTATATTCACATCGACTATAAAAAAAAGTCTGGGTACATAGTGTGTCCTTTCAGATTTGGCTGTGTGGAAAGCATTTTCCACCCCACTAATCCTTGTAATTTAATGGGAAAGGTTCTTTTGATGGAAGTATACATTCAGCTTTTCAGTCCACAAGTACCATTCTCAGATAGTGCAAGGATACGGACCATGTGTGGGCAATTGGGATTAGTTAGGTTGGCATCATGGTTGGCACAGATATGGTGGGCCGAAGGGCCTGAAAAGTTTGAAACTCTGCACAACATGCAGTTACTGTTACCTGCAGTGGGGAGAGGGGCTGGGATTTATCTTGTTACTTTCCAATTATTTCCGTAAAATAAAGGAGATACTGTGTTCATATCGGGCCTTTCATGACTGCAGGGTGTTTCTTAGCACTTTACAGTAGGTGAAGTAATTTAGTGCCGTACTTACTGTCACAGCCGCCGATTTGTGCACAGGAAGCTCCCACAAGCAGTAATGGCCTATTTTTTGTGGTACTGGCTGAATGCTAATCTTTTACATCCAGCTGAATGGGTGAGTGGATCAGGTGGAATGAATGTGGCTCTTAGTTTAAAGACCTTACCTGTAAAGTGTGGCTGCTGTTTACTGGCCTGTCATTGTTTGAACGTTGTGGGGGCAACTGTTATAGTCATAGAGCACTACAGCATAGAAACAGGCTCTTTGGCCCATCTAGTCCATACCTCATGATCTTCTACCTAGTCCCATCAACCTGCACCCGGACCATGTCCCTCCAAACCCCTCCCTCCATGTACCTATCCAAACTTCTCTTAAATGTTACAGTTGAACACGTATCTACCACTGGCAGCTTGGTGAACACTCACACCACCCTCTGAGTGAAGAAGTTCCCCTCAGATTTTCCTTAAATATTTCACTTTTCACCCTAAACCTATGTCCTCTAGTTCTAGTCTACCTAAACCTGAGGGGAAAAGGCCTGTATGCATTCACCCTGTCTGTAACCCTCATAATTTTGGATATCTCCATAAGATCTCTCAGTCTCCTGCGCTCCAGGAAACAAAGTCCTAACCTATTTCAACCTTTCACTATAACTCAGGTCCTCAAATCCTGGCAACATCTTTGTAAATTTTCTCCGTACTCTTTCAAGCTTATTGATATCTTTCCTGTAGGTAGGTGACCAGATCTGCACATAATACTCTAAATTCGGTCTCACCAATGTCTTGTACAACTTCTACATGGCATCCCAACTCCTGTACTCAGTGCCCTGATTTGTGAAGGCCAATGTGCCAAAAGCTCTCTTTACAACCCAGCTACATATGACTTCACTTTCAAGGAACTATGGATCTGTATTCTCAGGTGCCTTTGTTCTACCGCATATCTCAGAGCCCTACCATTGGATGTAGTTTAACACCAACTTCCATTATGTAGGTCATTAAGGGCCTCCTGAAGCTATCCTGGAAGGGACAAAAGAATGCCCCCAAATTCACTAGCTCCAGATTAACATTCCATAAGGGGATTAGTTCTGTCTACCAGAGGCCTTGAACTGGTTTCAGTGCCGACACTCACATAGTAACTCAAGAGTCAAAACCAACAAGCACTGAAATGATGGCATGTACAGAACTAAAATGATTACCAGACTTTTCCCTTTCAGCGTGACTCTTTTTCGCTCTGTTTCAATTACCTCATCCTCCTTTTATGGATCCGAGCAAAATTTGGCTATAGACTTGTGTTTTAAAAAAAAATCGCACATTGGTTATTTATTATTATTGCTCCTCCCCCTTAATATTTCACATGCTTGAGGGTTATCAATGGGTTCAGTCATGAAGGTTGGCAGAAAGGTTTCTCCCATTCTCTGTGCTTCAATGTGATTTAAAATAACCCTTATTAATAGGGGAAAAAGTACTAAAAATGTTTTCACACATGCCCACAGCACACTGGGTAATGATATTGTGACCCCACTACCCCATGCAAAAAAATCATCTTTTTTTTTCTGTTGAATTTTCCTGTTAAGGCAACCCTACTGCACTCTCCCACCCCCTACATCCCCATCAACCCCTTACTGAACCCCACCCCAAAAAAAACACCCCCATCAACCACCATGAGTATCTACATTCATAGCCAGGTGAACATTTATACAAACCCTTGTCACAACTCCAGCACATTAAACACTTTGCAGACACTAACCTGCTTTGGAGTGCAGCAACTGTTGTGATGTAGGCAAAATAAGCAAGTTTAAAATGTTTTTTTAAAGAAACAAGTTCAATAACTTTCTTAAGAAATCTTTCACAATTGGCCCTCACAGCCAGCCTGTCTAACCACCTTTACCAATTTGATGGCTGCGGCAGAGTTTTTAATCCCAGCCTTCCACCCTTTTTCAGTTGACAATGATTGCCTGTCATTTTAGTGGAGGCATTAACCCATTTCAAATAAGTAGTTCATTGCCTACATTAACATAGTTCTATACAATTGCACCGAGCCTACAGATGCTCACGTGGCAACTGCAGTTTTTAGGTCCTTATGGCTAATAGGAATATAGATAGCTCTTAATCCTTAGTTCTCAAGAACAATGGAGCACCTTGCCAAAGAGGCTGAAGGTATTTGTCTGAGATCCTTTTATGTAACAGGACTGAGTTAGTAATCATGATGAGAGTACTGATAGCTACAGACAGATACTTGTGTTGTACCAAGTCTGTGAAAAAGGAAATGTGTTTAAAATATTTACACATCATTTATCCCATGGCTCTGTTACACTATTCTCCTCATGCTGACTGAGTAACCTGTCAATATACCTTTCTGCAAGAGGGCCATCCCTCAAAAAACCATTTGACAGTCAGTAGGCTGTTCAGCCCTCTGAAGATGCAGCAATGCTGTCCAGTATTGCCAACAATAGTCTTGCTTTTAGTCTCTTTTAGATAAATAGCCAGGCTTGGCACAATAATTTACATGCACAAAAATATTTGTGTGAAAATTATGGCTAGCCTCTTCACTAAATTTATACCTAAATCTTTAACTGCATAAAATAATCATGTATATGTACCACATATATATAAAAAATGGGACATGAAGACTCCGAAGACAATTACTCTCTGTCTGGGAATAAATTGTTTTAAACTGTAAATCCCCCGCCCTCCCTTTCAGGGCTTAACTTACTTTGAGTGAAGTGTGTGCAGCAGTTGCCTGCGGACAGAGTTGCAATCTGTAATTTGCATGGCTGATGAGGAGCTTACGCCAATGGATAAAGAATGTCAGCAGGAAGCAGTAATCAGCTGTCTGCCCCATTCACTGGAGACAGGCTCTTGCAGACAAAAGGAGCCGGGCTTGCTTTCTTTCCCTTGTTTTATTGTTCAGGCCCTAGTCACTGCAGTGAATGGGAGGGCTCCAGCAGCTAGTGAAGCAGAAGTGCCTTTGTGTGGCCTGTCTGTCCTTTTATTGACGGTGCATTTGCAAACCTGAAGCAGCACCCCTCCCCCACCTGTTTCATACAGAACCATGTCCTATTGCAGAGGCCAGAATCAAAAGGAGTATATATCTCTGTGTCTCTTAAGATTTTATGCCCACTATTATCCAGCCTTCAGGCAGTAAATTTGTGTTCCTTTCTTTTCCCCGTCCTACCCCACCATCCCCCCGCCCCGCCATCCTCGTCACCCAGACTTGCTTATGTGGTTTCCATTTAAGGGTTCGGTGACTTTGCACACTTCTACCTTTGGAAATTGAGAGCACACGGAAGCCCAGTGTAAATGGCAGAAGGAGCCCACTACCTTGCCAAACTGCCTACTTGGCAGGCACTTCCTGCCTCATCGATTACATAGGTCCCACATTGGCCTCTTTAGTTACCTCCGTACTGGAATGGAAGCAAGTCATCCTGAGAAAACCTCAGGGTCCACCCTGTCAGCAATGTGGCAG
Organism: Rhina ancylostomus; assembly: GCA_030265395.1. Classification (NCBI taxonomy): domain Eukaryota; kingdom Metazoa; phylum Chordata; class Chondrichthyes; order Rhinopristiformes; family Rhinidae; genus Rhina; species Rhina ancylostomus. The sequence continues at coordinate 23,418,467 of JARFYF010000052.1, read as the reverse complement.
CCATTTACTGTGTCAGCCCCATTAATTAAAATCTACCCCCACAGAGCCTTCAGCAATAATAGTTAACTCCTGATCTTAGGGGAGAATCTCTGTAGTCACATCCATAAATTGTTAGGCTTTGAGGGTGTTCCTCAGAGTACGGTCAGGAGAAGTGAGAATCTATCTGTATACCTGCTTCGCATATAACCACATCCCTACCAAGTAGGCCAGAGTCAATAGAAATAGATCTTTTGTCTAAGATTTTATACCTACTATTTTGTGTCTCCCAAAATGACAGCCATAGAAGGGAATGGGTTGCAAGAGAGGAACACATAGATTGCTTTGCAATGCCAAAAGGCATGAAGTATTAAACAGCAGATATGGTTTTATTGAGTATGGCTCACTTCATTGGGATACTTTTATATATTTGTTCATTCTATTCCAGATCAGCAGATGCATGTAAATAGTTGCTTCCTTCTCCAGAAGACCCTGCATTACAGTGAGGAATGGTTCCAGAACCCACTATGACCACAAGTGCGTGTGAGCATTAGTGTCACAAGGCTGTACCAGTTTACTAGGGCATTAATACTAAGCCACTGTACAGATATCAGAGGCCAGTACTCATATTCGTTGCCTTAAAATGCCAAAAGTCTGGATAATAAATAGACATAAAATCTGAAGAAGCACGGATATATTCCTTTTGACTCTTGTGCGTGCAATAGGCACAGATGTTTCTCCCCACTGCCTCCCTTTTAGACCAGAGGAGTAAAGGTTGGGCAAAGCTGACCTTGAGCTGTCGTGTCTGTGAAGGACCAGTGGACCAGTCTGGGATCTAACCTGAGTTGTTCCTGGTCTGTCTGAATCAAAACTAAACTCCAAAAACTACATAGTAATTATTTGGATAAGGTATCTTTATTAGTCACATGTACATCAAAACACACAGTGAAATGCAGCTTTTTACGCAGAGTGTTCTGCGGGCAGCCTGCAAGTGTCACCACGCTTCCGGCGCCAACATAGCATGTCCACAACTTCCTAACCTGTACGTCTTTGGAAAGTGGGAGGAAACCGGAGCACCCGGAGGAAACCCACGCAGACACAGGGAGAACGTAGAAACTCCTTATGGACAGAGGCTGGAATTGAACCTGGGTCACTGGCGCTGTAATAGTGTTATGCTAACCACTACACTACCTACATGGTTATTTGGCCCATCATGTCTATTCTGGGTTAGCATGGATGTGCTGGGCCAAATAGCCTTGTAAATTTCTTTACAGGCCATCATAAACCCTTGTTGGTTTATATACTTCAAGGCATATTCGCTTATGGTTCAAGATATTCGTCTGAATCACTGCCAGTGGCTGGCTGGTTTAAGTATTATCATGTTGACCTAACGTGCCACTTGTTGGGTTCTTGACCCATTGCTGCTATCCACCCCACACAACAGAATCATGGCACACAATGCTCCTGAACCAGTATCATGCATGCCTGAAACACTGTATTAAACAATGAGTGTTAACAAAAGGGAAGCAATTCAAAAAGTAGCTTGCAATTATATTTATGTCAAATTCATCCAATTTTAATTTTTAATTTTTCTCAGTCATTCTTCTGGGAAAGGCAAAAGGGTTTCTCTCTTTAGTATGAATACTTGATTAAATGCAAACCATCTGGAGAGAGCCAAGCCCTTGGCATTTAACGACTGTGAAATCCTTGAATTAAGTCTATGAGGTATGTGGCATTTATATGAAGAGGACCATTGGTTTGGATAATAGGAGAAAATGCTACCTGTTTGACAGTGAAGTATGGCCCAGCTAACTGGAAAAATAGCTCACACTAAAGAATTGGCCATACGTGCTTGGTTACTGCCTGCGTGGCCCCGATAATGAGGTAACACATCCAAATGGGTGTGATAGAGTTTGCAATGCCCCATCCAACATTTTCATTTGAACTATGAGTTGGATCATAGCTTTTGTAAAGAACCAACCACAAATTTATGATACACTTAATCTTCATCTCCTACTGTTTGAGTTCATTCACATCACCCTCGTATTCACACTGAAGCTGTAGGTTCCACAAACCTTTTGTATATTTCTGGTATATTCCTTTCAGAGTATTCGTTATAAACCTTCTCTCATGTATGTATTTTATTCATCATGCTTAATGCAGCTTGAAATTTGAATGCAATAAAATTCCTTCAAATAGTTTTACTGAATGGCACAAACTCCTGAATAACAAATCAATTGCTTTAATCAGCAAGACTGATGTTCTCCAACCAAGAGGCTCACTGCCTGTGTTCTGTGTTGGCATTGAGCAAGGTTTGTATTCACTCATGGGAAGGGCCAGCTGTAAGTTGCTCGATGCTAATTGCCCTTGCAGTTGAACTGAGGGGTTGGCTGGGCCATTTCAGAGAGGCAGTTAAGAGACAACAGTGATGCTGTGGATCTGGAGTCACATACAAGCCAGATTGGGGAAAGGTGGCAGATTTCCCTTCCTAAAGGACGCTGGTGAGCCAGACAGGCATTTATGACGATCTGTTGGTTTCATGATCATCATTACTAATATTACCTTTTTGTTTCCAATTATGGATTTAAGTTCCCAGATGCTATATTGGGATTTCATTTTCTTCATGTTACATTTTCTCATGACAGGAAAGGTCACTTGGCCCATCAAGTCTATGCCGTCTCTCAGAGAATTCCCACCACTCCATTCCCTTTAACCTTCTATCTTGCATGCTCATAATCTCCCCATGATTCTCCTGCACCCATTGACACTCAGGGCCCATTTGCAAGAGCCAACTAAATTAGCAGCATTTTTTTTTTTGGAACATGGGAGGAAACTGGAGGAGCTGTGGGAAATCCTTGCTGCCAGAAGTGAAGACAGAAGAGACACTTCAGATGCTGGAAATCTGGAACAACACAAAGAAAGCTAGAGGAACTCAGTATCATCTGTGGAGGGAAATGGACAGTCAAGGTTTCGGGTCGAGATTCTTCATCAGGACTGCAAAGAAAGAGGGGAGATGGCCAGTATAAAAAAAATGGTGGGGGGGGGAGGAGTGGAACAAGAGCTGGCAGGTGATAGGTGGACCCAGGTGAGAGGGGGGTGATAGGGAAGGGGAGAGTGGGAATGATGTAAGAAGCTGGGAGGTGATAGGTGGAATTGACAACTGTCAGAACCGAATATGCAAACTCCACACAGCACCGGAGGTCAGCATCAAAATAGGTCACTGGAGCTGTAGATTGCCACTACCTACTGTGCTATCCTGATCTCTTAACCTGCAAGTGTGGGCCACTAATGCACCAGCATAACCGCTATACTGGTGCACCCCACCAGTGTCATGAGAGTTTGTTGAAGACAATGAGTGATCAACGTCATGGTCCCCAATGCTGATTCAATTCTAAATATGCCACCGGGTCACAGTCTGGCTGAAGGAATTAGAACTAAAAAGGACTAGTATCAGGGATGGTGACTGTGAAACGGCCGGGTTGTGGTAAAACTCCATCTGGTTCATTAATGTCCTTCAGGGAAGGTAATTTGCCATCCTTCCCTTGATCTGTTCTCAATGGGACATGAAATGTGTAGCAATGTGGTCGACTCCTAAATGACCTCAGTCTCACAAATCATTGAGTTCAAGGATGATTAGGGGAGGGCAACAAGTTCCATTGATGCCTGAGTCCCCCGAAGACATAAAGAAATGTCTCTGATAATAGAAAATTAAGCCTTATACAGCATCATCTCACAGCAGAATTTCAAGGTCAGTACGAAGTTTATTTGATATCACTGTCACATCACATTTGTTTTCTACTTTGATTGAATTAAATCAGTATCTGGAAGTCCAGGCATTTAACTAAACTAAATTCAATACTGGAGTTCAAAGGCATGAATCTGAATGCAAACTTGGATCAGACTTGTATCTGGTATACTCTAATGTCTGACAAACAATGGACTAACTAACAGGTTACCACTGGTTCCTGAACACTGGGGGTACTCTGACTCTGGAATCCCACAGAACACACCATCTTCATCTGTGGACAACTAAAGCAAGGATGGAATGTTGCATCTTGGATGTGGCTATCAGGGTTAAATCCAAAAGGTTTGAAAGGACAGGACAGGTTTTGTTTCTGTGTTGTTTGATGACATGGGTAGCTACCCAATAAATAATCCTAGAAATGCTGCTTCATCATTGTCACCTCCTGCCTAAGTTTTTACTCTGAAGTTGAGATAGTGCATTAGCTTTTGTACAGTCTGATTGGTAAATTGGTTTATTATTGTCACATTGTACCAAGGTACAGTGAAAAACTTTGTTTTGCATGCCATCATTGCAGGTCATTACATCATATCAGTACATTGAGGTAGTACAAGGGAAAAGCAATAACCAAATGCAGAATATAGTGTTACAGTTACAGAGAAAGTGCAGTGCAGGCAGACAATAAGGTGTAAGGCCATGACGAGACAGATTGCTTGATCAAGAGTCCATCTTATCGTGCAAGGGGAGTGTTCAATAGTCTTATAACAGCAGGATAGCAGCTGTCCTTAAGCCTGGTGGTATGTGCTTTCTGTCTTTGGTGTCATAGGCCAATGAGGTCAAGGCTCAGCACAGCTTCCTCAATGCTGCAGTGGTCAGTGTGGCTGAATCTGGCCCAAGTGTGGTGCACTAACTGCTCAGTGTCCTTGCAAGTCCTTTCCAAAACCAGGGTAATATCATAGGCTGACATCAAA
>JARFYF010000052.1:23339032-23349991 GCA_030265395.1 Rhina ancylostomus | reverse complement strand
CCAAGGGTGGCAGAGTCCAGAACAAGAGGGCACAGATTAAAAAGTGAGGGGGGAGAAATTTTCCACATGGAGTTCCAGAGAACGAGCTGCCAGAGGAAATGGTAGAGGCAGATGCAATTACAGTGTTTCAAAGGCATTTGGATAGCTATTCGTTTAGAAAAGGAGTAGACAGATACAGGCAAATGGGATTCGCGAAGAGAGGCATCACTGTTGAGATGGACAAGTTGGGCTGAGGGACCCATTTCTGTACTATACAACTCCATGACTCTAAAGGCAGTTTTCAGGATTTTTAACAAAAGGCAAATAAATACTAGATAGAGTGGCTAAGGATTCTTTTCCCTTGCAGAGATCAATAATGAGAGAGAATGTAATTAGTAGTGGATTTTTTTTTAATGTGGAAGGAAGAGATGTAGAACTTACTATCTAGTGATGGAAGCAGAAACACTAATCATATTTTTAAAAAGTACTTGGATATTCACTTTAAATTCTGCTGCCTTCAAGGCCATAGATTTGGAGCTGGAAAGTGAGATGAGGCTGGATGGATCTTTCTCACCCAGCTCAGACATGATGTGCTGAAGGATCTCCTTCTATAATCTTAGGAACATCCTGCTGTTTTGTGGTCACAGGCATCAAATCAGTTCTACGTCCAAAATCCTGGTTGAAGTGCTGATGCCTTCATTTTGCAGTTATCTGCTGAGCCAGATACATTTCAGCCACCACAACAAATCAAAGGGTGGTCACTGAGCAATAAGACCAATCCACTTGAAAATATAGTGTGGTTCACTAGGTCACTTCAATGCACAGTTAGGAGTCAAATGCAGTGGAATAGGATTGCATTCATGCTGAAACCAAACTGGGCATGGATGGCAAATTTCCTTTCCCAAACAAAAAATTTCCTTTGGAGATCAAATGGGTGGAGTAGAGCCCTTTGACGGATAAATTTGATCTGTTGGAGGAATAGGCTGCACATGACACAAAGGCCTTTTCATGATATGTTGCTCTTGCAAGTTGCAGGAACTTGTTACTATCCCTGAACTGTAGGTTCACAACTTTATCAATTGCACCTATTCCTAGAATTAGAAAAAAAATAAAAAAAATACTGAAGCATAAAATAAAAAAAAACGGGAATTGGAATGGAAGAAATTTGGTGATTTAAAATTATTTTTAACTCAAATTGAGTTTGATATGTTTGTTTTTAACATTTCAATAGGCCTATTAAAATATCAGCATCTGAATATCACAGCAAACGAGCTGAGAACACAAAAATGGTGAGAAAAGCCACTTCACTATGGAGTTTCATCCTGCATCACCAGTTCACCTCTAAGAGCACTGCTTTCACCTTCAAACTCTGCAGGCAAAAACAAATGGTTTCATTAGGAATAGCATATCTCCCTAGTGAACTAATATCATAGCGATCTCTCAGTTAACTGAACTACTATTATCAAGTGGCTAGGTCAGGAAGACAGACATTTTTTTGTACCTGTTGAAAATTGAATGGTTCATCAGAAAATTACAATGCATTAGATGCCAAATTTGATGATGCTTTTTCTCTTTCAAAACAAAATATTTTGATTGCCAATTTACAATGCTTCTGAAGGATGACAAATACAGAAAGAAACAATGAAATGTATATCGATTAGATAATTTAAAAATGCTTAAGGTTTTTCTAGTGGGTAGTTGTTGAATTAGACCATAGAGACTGCCCAAGTCTCAGGTGTCACCCTTGGTGTGTGCTGGATTGGCAGCGCTAAACTGGAATACTGGGGTGTTATAATTAGCCTGATGATGAAGAACAGAATCTGGATTTTGTGTGTATACAGTAGTGACCTGGAAACTTGTCATTGTCTGTAGAACTGAATTCCAGCAAGAGAAAGAAAAAGAATCCACATGGGAGAGCAGAAATACTAATGGTAGTACCTGGGTTCATTCTTTCCACACACTGATTATTCTAATGAAAAGTGTTTCGCATCCATAAACACAACACTTCTGCTATCGTCCCCCATATTATTTGAGAACTACCAGACTGAGAATGGTGACACTAGCATTATATCCTCTAGATTCTGCAGTTGTTACTTTTTCATTTTCTCAAAGTCAGAAACAGAACTTTCCTCTTTATAAGAAACTAAAATAGTGCTTTTTTTTGAGGGAGGAGGGGGGTATGGTAAAATAAATAAGCAGTCCTTCACATAAAAGGTACTGTCCCTCTTCATGTGAAAATAATCATACAATAATAAAGAATTGCATTAGCCCTCTATTAGAGTAAAAATAACAATCCTCCTGAGGAATGTAGAAACAAGGAAACATTAAAAACATTTAAAAAAACAAACAGTAAGTGCCTTCTAAAGGGGGTTTGTCCTATCCAAACATTTTTGCTTCTCTTTAAAGTCTTTTTCATTCACTTCATTAAAAGCCAAGTTACAAATCCACACAGATGGTTGAGAATGTTGCTTTTAGCATCCTGTAAGTCTGTATTTTGCAGTTCAAAGGGATTGGGCTGGGTCCTTCCCTTTGCCCTGGCTGCCATTAGCATTCCTTCAATGGACTCAGCACAGACAGTTCATTATATCTCGCTGTGGGGATTGTGTCCTTATGAAGTCCCACACTACCACAGGGGGCAAGATTCCCAGAAGTCTCCTAATACATCAAGCTAAATGTGGTTTCTTTTGTTGAGCCTGTATACCTGGGCAGCCATCATCCAATCCTCAATGACTAATTAACCCTTTATTTCAGTTAGTACAATAACAAAGTTGTTATTATAGCCTCTGTGGTTATATCAACTAACGAAGTACCACAATTTTCAAAAGGGAATATTTGTAGTGTACATCCTTCAATAATACAGCAGTGACTCCAAAGCAGCAAAAGTAAAAAAAGGAGCAAGATAAATCAAACACTGGATTAATTCATAATTCTCTCTAAAATATTGTTTGGGTCTTTTTGCAAAAAAATGGGTGCTGCTAAACTGCAAGTAATATTCACCTGCAATGCCTCAATATGTAAAAGCACTGCTTAAAGGGAGAAGAGGTCCTCAATCTCATCTTTATTCTTTTCAATTGGCTGATTGGAAGTGCTTGGCATTTATAATTACAGTCAGAATTGAAACAATGTATTTTTCAGAAGGCATTGAAAATTACAAATTTTATATAAAGAATCATTACATAATTTTCTTAGTTTTTCTTAAAATATGTTTTGCACTTGCCATTTGCTGCTCCCAACGAACCTTGAAATGTTCTGAGCAAACATCAAACCAATGCATCAACACCGTCAGCTAACCATACTGACCAGAAATTAAACCTAACTCCTGTTTTGTGTGACCCAGAAGGCACTGTGCATACCAGGTCAATACAGGAACTTGACTGAGGTTCTTTAATAAAGCACAAACAGCATGTAGTATATTATGGAAGGGGATGGGGTGTCATGTGAAAGAGTTCTATTGTGATTTAAAGGAAAGCTGTCGCTACATTATTCTCAACAGAATGCGTGATCGGCAGGTTTATGACAGTATCTTGCAACAGGGATAGCAACATTACAGCAGAAGATTATTATAATTCAGGAAAAAGATTTCCTTTGCAGCCTCATAACAGAGCCAAGTTTAACTTCAATGAAGGAACCATATTCTGTTCCAGGTGGTTCTGAAGCAGGAGAGGGAATGTAACATTAGCACAAAGCTCAAAATGTTACAGTGCAGTATAAACAGCAAAAGACAACCCTTGAAGCCATTATATACCAAAACGTCTCACTTCTGGGCTGAACTTTGCAGCTGCATTAAATTAAGATGCAGGGTGGAAACAATTTGAGAGTGAACACATTCTACTGAACTACTCTATAATTTCAATGGTAATAAATAAAGATATCCCTAACACTCATCACTGTCTCTAATCACCTGTCAGTGCCTCATTCTGTTGTTCAAGCCAAAGACTAATAGCACAGTGGAAGCAAATGTTTTTGTGTTGAATTGTGATTGATTTGTATGCAGGTGTATTTTAGTGGTGTGATTAGAGTGGAATTCATTTGTTTATGTGAACCAGTTAATTAACTGATAGAGGTAGGGCATTAGGTATTAGATATAGAAAGAATGAACATTCTTGATCAATTATTTATAAGAGGTCTGGGAAATAGTTAAAAGATTAATATTTGGCTGACTTCAGTAAACATCCTTTAAAAACCATGAGACATCTCATTGTCTTGTTTACAAACAACAGGTTGGTATAGGCACTGTTAAGTCATCTAATAGTTATATTTAAAAATTAAAAGTAACTTATTTCAAATTACCTTTTGACAATGAAGAGTAAAACTAAAGTTTTACTATTGCTGCCTATCAATACAGAGAACATGTTAAGTGACAGTTAAATAACATCAGATTTAATGCAAATTAAAAAAAATACTTACTTTACCACAATATTTTGTTTTACCTCTTCAGTCCCAAGGATGCTGATGCCTGAGGGCTTACAGTTTCCTGGTTATGGAATTTCTTCTGATAACTCTCCAAATTCACCATTCTTCACACACGATCACACATGTTGAACACTGGAATGTGGCTTCAACTGCAGAGGGCCTTGCAGCAGTGTAGTGGTTAGCATAATCCTTTACAGCGCCAGCGACCTGCCATTGTCTGTAAGGAGTTTGTATGTTCTCCCCTCGTCTGTGTGGGTTTCCTTTGGGTGCTCCAGTTTCCTCCCAAATTCTAAAGACGTACAGGTTAGGAAGTTGTGGGCATGCTATGCTGGCGCTGGAAACATGGTGACACTTGCAGGCTGCCCCCAGAATATTCTATGCAAACAGATGTATTTCACCGTGTGTTTCGATATACATGTGACTAATGAAGGTATCTTATTCCTTGCCTGACCATGTCCGCATACACCTTATCTAGCTTGATTCTTTAGAATGGAGCAGGAAACCTCACTGAATTTCTCTCAAGGAAAATAATTCCTGCTTTGGTCTGCACAGACCAACACCACATTATACAACAAGGAGCACGAATATTTTTTCCAATTGTTATGGCCCCAAAATCTCAACAACACTTTAAACACAAGAATTGCTCAATTTGCGTGGGAATGAGGGTCAGGACAGGAACTGCTTTCACCAAAACTTTGCCTCTTTGTGGCAATTTTAAAAATTCTGATGGACACCAGTTATACCCCAGCCTCCTTGTTATCTTCATGTTATTGGAAGCAATAGGATTCATGAGAATGCAAATATCACCAATTCTTCCTTCTCTAGAAGCAGGATTTTTGTTTCAAAAGGTAAGGCTTGCAGCTTCAAGTGCATTTCCTAGTAAACCAATTAATTTTCTTGCTCACTCGTCCCACTCCTTTACAGTGTGGCTCCAATATTCCTGCCCACCAGGAAATTAGTCATCCGGGAAGGTGATGCAAGTCCCACTCTTTTCACGTTTATGGCCCCACCATTGTGTTAGGTTACTCTGAAGCAATAGTTATTTCATCAGCAGCTCACTGCCATAAATAGTGGAAATTGTTTCCTCAAGACTTTTCATTTTTCCTCAAGGCTGATCTCTCTCATTTTTAAGGGACCAAAAACTCCCCCAGCTGACCACTGAGAGGGAATGAGGGTCGATCATCACAACTGAGCTCAATCTTATGCTAAGGCAACATTCACAAGTGGTCGATTTTCCAGCTGGTATGCCAAAGGGTGATCCAAAAAGGATGAGTAAGTAAGTTATTGCCAGTCTTTATATTTTAAAACCTGTCCTTCACTGCTACAAACACAGTGCCCCTCCCCCCAACATCTGCAAATTAAGATGGTAAGTGATGGAAACATATCCACTTTGGTAAGGATAGAAAATCCATAACTTGGGGGAAAAATGTTTCTCCTTATTTACAATAAAAAATGCATTGCCTGGTGAAACATGTTCAAAAGCATTGTTCTAAAGGGAATTGGTTATGAACTTAAAATGGGGGAAAAAAAACTGCTGGACTCTGGGGAAAGAGTAAGGGACTAGAACTAATCGAATGTCTTTTACAAGGAGCTGGCATCATCATCATGGAACGAATGGCTTCTTTCTCTGGTGTGTAATTTCATAATTGCTTGAGCTGTGGTCAGTTTATTCAGCATAGCGGCAAAGGGTCAATCTGGAATTCTCTGAATAAGCTACACCCTGTCTCCTCATTCTACAGATTCAGCTCAGTGCCAAAATTCTGAAGTTTTTTTTGCGGCTTAATTCACTGGTAATTAACAATAGCCAGATATCTTGACCTTCTGGGCCACATGGATTAGTTACAGCAGGTATCTTATTTTTTGTGACTACATTTCTAGCTTCTCAATTTGAATAATTCTGTTACTTATGGTGTTTATACATGCCTTAACAGAAAAGGGTTATGACTTCAGGGATGGGGAGAATGTGGGCAATGGAGAGGGAGGGTTCCAAACTATTGCCATCTGTTTAATCAAAGTCTCACTGGCTCCACTGTGCCGTCTAATGTCTCTGGGTTTTTCATGGTCTTGTCTGATAAGGACAGTCGGCACCCAGAAGTCGACAAATCTAGGGTGAAAAGGTCACAGAGTGCTGAACTGCTTTCATAAAAAAGGGCAGGGGGGGTGGGGGTGATGGTGGGCAGCAAAAATGCACAATGCCTCTGAGCTGCAGACATTCAGCTGCTGGAAGAAATAATGGACCATCTGGCTGTTAATGTAAAAACACTTTCAGCTATATTTCAGCAAAGGGGCATCGAAGGTTCACAAAACATTGAAAGAATATTGGATTACTGCTTTTGTTTTGAGTGAAACAGCAGTTGTGGAGCGTCAGGACCTAAACCCCAGTGTGGTCTGCCTCAGGCTCATACTATCAGAAGACAGAAGCTCTCTTACTCATTAAAAAAAATTAATACCTTCTGCAGCTCTTTAGGAGTTTAACCATATTTTTGTTGTTTTTTTTAAAAAAAACCAAAATACACATCAATATATTGTGAACTGGAATTCTGAGATTAAAAATACAAATGATTGTGGTTAAGTTTGATTAGAATCAGAACTGTCCTGATGAATGGTTAACTCCGAATAGTAAACTACCTTTACCTCCCAATCACTATGATCTATAGTTCCAATAATATTCCAATACTTGTACTTTGGAATGTTTAAAGCAAAGATATCCATCATACTGTTTGTTTCCCCATCACCTTGATGATCTCTGCCTAATAGCCACAAATATTACCAGAGGTGGGGAAAGCAAGGAAAAGTTTCATTAAGATCACAGTACGGGATTGAAAGAAGGTTAGATTTCTAACAATGATGAATTTTAGCAAAAGGATTAAGCGTTCTTGCCTCGACTTCTCCATAATCTTTTTGAGAAATTATTTTGGGTTTATTTTTTAAATAAATGCTGTAAATACACTAACTTCTTCATCCAAATTGAAAGTAAGTTAAATTTTCAGTACAAGCCTCTTGTGGCAACTAAGGATCGCCCAAAATTACAACCCTTATTTTTCACCAATTCTAATAAATTTGCATGTTTTACTTCAGATTTGAACCTTCATTGTTATGTTCTGGGTTTTTAAAAAATATTATCTGGGTTCCTTTTCCATGAAATGAGTTGGTAACTTGTATCAAAATGGATTAATGTTGGTACTTATCCACTGTGAAATAATTTCTATAGATTGTCAAGGTTTATCTTTTCACACCAGAGTTAAATCTGGAACCTGCTGGATACAATACTTATGAAATGAGTAGAACTAATGGAATAATGCTGGTGTGACGTCACAGAGCAGAACCTATGACCCTCTGAGTGTGTTTCAAAACTTTACTCACTGTCCCATGAGTGCTTTTGCAGCACCAACAGTACTCCCGGGGAAACAATGCCACCCCATCAAGGTTACAGGTCTTCGAACACATGGCACCGAGTTTAATCGGCTTTCAATAGGATTACCACATTATTTGACGAGGGTAATTGCCTGCCACTGGGCTAATTGAGCTGACGGCATGTACTTTAATCAGTGAGAAATATCTATCAGTGTCCACAGCAACAAAAGGATGGCAGGGATAAGTTTTTCAACTGACTCTATTGTGATGATGGACATTCTCATCACCTGAACTGGAGACAACATTTCACAGGAACATATTTTTATTGTTTTCTTGAGCAGGTTACCAATCTGTTGCCAGATTGCGCAAGTGGGATTGAATTTATGGGAAAACATGCACCTTAAACACACAGCCTGAGATCCATGAGGTTTTAACTTCCCAATCTGATGTGCATGGGCCCCAGGAGTCTCCTGACTGAACCTGGTGGAAGCATAGTCACACAGCATAGAAACAGACCCGTCAGCCCACCAAGTCTGCACTGACCATCAACCACCCTTTTACACATCCTATATGAATCCAATTTTTCCTCCCCACACTACCATCATCTGCACACACTCCCCCCCCACCCCAGATTCTACCACTCATCTACTAAATCAGTGCAATTGACAATGCCCAATTAAATAACCCACCTGCAAGTCTTTGGGATGTGGAAAGAAGCTGGAGGACTCCAGAGGAAACCCATACATGTGCGAACTCCATACAGACAGCACCCAAGGTCAGGATCGAATCACTGGAGCTGCGCGTTAGTAGCTCTACCAGCTGCACCACTGTGTGACTATGTTGCCGGACCTCAACCTAACCCTCATCGTCAGGACTGATGCTGAACCCCGTGAACATCCATTCAGTTACTGGACCCGCTCCCATGAACATACATTCTTCAGTCCTTGCTGCTTAGATCTGAAGCCAAGCCTACTAATGAGGTTGACCACTGAGAGGGAAACCTGCAAAAGGAGGGAAGAGTCATGCTCTGGACCTTTTGTGTTGGTTAAACCAGGACTAACCCTACCCTCCATTCATACATCCATGTCCGAGCCAATAATTCTATTACCCACCCAGATTTCTACAATAGGTATTTATTCAACTCTACTGGTAAGGCTCCTCATCAAATTCTGCAGAGACTTCCAAACTGAGATGGGCATTTAAATTTGGATGTGCTTCTATTTATTAGGTGTCTAATTTTCTTTTTCCAATATAATGACAAAATGACACAGGGAATTTGGGTGGAAGAGTTATTAGCCCTTTCCATCTATAATTTGAAATCAGATTAATTGAAACAGCCTGCTTTAAAAACTGATAGCCAAATTTTTTCTATCAGAATTTTGGGGGTGGGGGTGGGAGGGGGTGTGGACTTCCCATGGGAAAGTTCCCGTGAAGGATTTATTTGTTGGTGTATTTTAGACAACCTCCCAGCCTCTCACAGCTTTATTAGGTCGATGGTGGGGTTTCACAGAAAGTACATATTGCCATGGCAACATACTGGCTTGGTTAAGCATGCATCTCTGTGCTCCACCTGTCAAAAAAGTCATCAGCCACTATTATGAATGCAAATAATGAAGGGCAATAATAGTTAATCATTTTACTCACTCTCCCCATTCCTGGAAGCCACTGCTGAGCAATTGACTCAGAGGTTAGAATTGATAAACATTCTCCACCTAGACGTCAAAAAGGCTTTCACAGCTGTTCCAGATGAAATGCCATCACTTAAGCCGTATGCAATGGGACTTAATGATAAAAGCTCGAAATGGAAAAGAAAATGACTAAAAGGGTAGGAAGCTGTGGTTAAGTTTTGTAGCAATAGTGATGAGGATGTGGGAGAGAGGAAAGAGAATGAAGAGATTGTCAGCATTGGCACGCATACAGTTCCCAAGTTTTAGTAATAATTTACATTCATATGATTAATGCAGAGTATCAAGCTCCCAGATGATACCAATTTTGTTTTTTTGTGAGGGGGCAGCATTTGAATGGGAGAGGAGAAATGTCATATTTTATACAATTATGGTCTGACTAATCAGATAAGTTAAATGATGCTTGCAAAAATGTAGAACTGTGTTAGGCTTAGTGTAAAATATTGTTAAGAAGACAAGATGCCATTCATATATGAACTGCCGAGGTTTAAAGAGATCAAGGGGCATTAATGGACTAGTTGGTTAACATTTCCAATTACTCTGCAGCAGCAATCAAGAAACAGGAAGACTTTACTAAGAGTATTAATTGTTGAATGTCATACTGAACCCATAAATCTCTGGCAAGAATGAAGCTACTATATTATTTTCCAATGCTCAAAAGTAACATTCAAATACTGATTATGGTACAGAGAAAAACTCCAAAAACCTCTCTATAATCACTATAAGTTTACATTGAATGGACACTTTATTTTGCATTTTCCAATATTTTCATAATCAGGAACATTTTAGTGGAGTGGACCAATTGGCCATGATAAGTCTCAGAAGTACTTGGCCTCCATAAGGTAAAAGATAATCATTAAAATTTACAACACAACAGGTGGTCATTCGGCCCTTCATGTGTGCTGGTCCAAAATGTGTTAACCTATTTAATCCTACCTTCCAGCACTAAGTCCGTAGCCTTGCAGGTTTAAACATAATGAGAGTTTCTTCCTCCCTTGACCTTTCA
The DNA here is from genome assembly GCA_030265395.1 of Rhina ancylostomus. Classification (NCBI taxonomy): domain Eukaryota; kingdom Metazoa; phylum Chordata; class Chondrichthyes; order Rhinopristiformes; family Rhinidae; genus Rhina; species Rhina ancylostomus. The sequence goes on along the minus strand of JARFYF010000052.1, from coordinate 23,339,554 downwards.
AGCAGCGCTCCTGACCCTTGTCATGCTCTGGGTGATTATATTTCCACTAATCTTTCTAACAACTAAGTCTATGCCCACAGGTTTTTGACCCCTCTGCTCATCTATCTCGGCCAATCTTATACACCTATATTAAGTCTTTGTTCTGAAGAAAACTAATTCAACCTATCCATAACTTTGTGTATATTTCAGACTTTGCATCATCTCCAGTGCAATCACACCTTTTCTATACTGTGACAACCAGAACAATATCCCAATAATCCCAAGCAAACTTGTCACCAAACTCCAAGACCTACGACTCAACACCTCCCTCTGTAACTGGATCCTTAACTTTCTAACCAATAGACTGCAATCACTGAGGATAGGCAGCAAGACCTCGGTGCTCCACAAGGCTGTGTCCTCAGCCTTCTAGTCTATTCCCTATACACTCGTGACTGCGTGGCCAGGTTCTGCTCCAACTCCATCTACAAGTTTGCAGATGATACCACCGTTGTAGGCCGTATCTCAAACAGCCATGAGTTGGAG
>JARFYF010000052.1:23326707-23337285 GCA_030265395.1 Rhina ancylostomus | reverse complement strand
CATTACTAAATGCAGATGCAAGTCCATTAGTACACAGGATACTGCTGGCATTCTAATGTGCTCCTGAGAGAATGGACTAAAAAAAGCAGGGCCCTTTAAGCTACATTGGAAAATCTATTTGTGGAGTCAGGAGTGCAGGCAAGTCCCACCGATGGATGCAACACGGATTTACCTTGCTGCCTGCAGGCTTCTCAGTGTTCCCTGTTAGTTTTCAACCCCTTCCTTTGTTGCTAGCCAGCTGCTGCTCTCTATCCCAAAGCAGGCTAGCGGCATTTAAATGAGGCACAGGGACATTGGGTGAAGACAGATCTGGCTCAGATGCCCTCTAATGGCCACTTAGGTGAAATATCAAAGGGTATTCACTTAATACCAGTTGGAAATTGGAGGCAATGAGAAAAAAGAATTATGCCTTACTATTTAAAGAATTGTGCAGTCTAGGTTTTATACAAGTGCTGTATGGCTTTTTGTGAACATGATGCTTAGTGCGAGTTTTCAGAAACCTTCAAATAAAAATGACAATGGTACTTTGAACATGTAATTTTTTTTGACATACATTTAAAAAAACATTTAAAAACAAAAATGAACAAACTAAAAATAGTGCAAAACCCAAATTTGAAAAGGAGCAAAACAATACATTTTTATCTGAGGTATTAATTCATGCTATGTAGTTTAACATTGGAAAAGCAAAATTATATCTGAAAACTTGATACAATTATTTTGCTGAAAGGAAATCATAAAAAAACAAACTTCATTAATTATTTCTCTTTTCCCACACATTAGTGGTCACAATACTCAGGTTGCCAGATATTATTGTAGCATATTTGCATGCAAGACCCAGAATGAAGAAAGCACTGCTTACTATAGAAAGCTCAGTTGGAGTGAGAGATCCTTAGTATGCTGAGGTGATTCTTTCCACAATATACATTTCCAATGCCATTCTACTTTATTCATCATGTAAACCTAATCTAATTTAGATTAAAATAGCCAAAATAATTCAGCAATCTAGACATCCTTGGTTTGGGACTGTCCATTTTTTGCAAATACTAAAAGGTGGACAGCAGATCTATGATGCTGATAAAATATCAGAAGTTTTAACAACTAATGCTTCAATGTTTACAAGTGGGAAAAAGGCATCTGTGCCTTGAAGTTGGGCCTTCATCCTCTTTTAGTAAGCTAAGTGAGTGCTGCTTATATCACTAACACCTACTAGAATCTCCTGAAAACTTTTGAGCGTTTGGGCAAAAGTACACCAACAGTAGCACTATGGCATTTCTCACATTGATTCATGCACTAAAATGGGATCAAGTGCAGAGCTCACAGCTGCAACATCAGTGCCACACTAACCCCGAGATGGTCTAACCTTAAAGAATCTCTCCCCAAGCAACCACAGATCAGCTGCAGAGAAAGCAGCCATGGAGGTGACGGAAAATGGAGATCATGGCAAATTATGCCTTACCTGTTTCAAAAGTTCTAGGTATAACCATCTGAGGATATGACTGCAATCAGCTAAGATAAAACTCATGCAATTTTATCAGATAGAAAGATCCATATCATCCAAACAAAAGTTTCAGTTCCTCAATAATTAATCTGTAGATATTAGCCCTCCAAGGAGAAAAGATTCATCTAAAACATTGTAGCGAAGATAGAAACTATAAGCCACTCATTGCCGTGGTGTGTTCCTCTATTCAATGAAATCACTGCATTTCTGTATCTTGCCTCTGTTGGTTTTATGGCCCTCAATATCTTCCCTATCGAAAATCCTACTATTGCCAGGTTTGAAATTGATATGCCTTTAAAATAAAATGTCCATAAATTCTAGAGCAGAGGCAGCTCTCAAAAACTCAGTTCACGTGGTTAGATAACAAACATATTCCAGAGACGCTGATTCTCCAGGTTCTACCAAAACTGATTTTATACAACCACTGCTTTGGGTTGAAATTTAGGAGACCACTGTTGGTAGCTCTCAACTGTAACATTACTAAATCTGGTTCTTTATACTGTGAGTAGAATTGAAGAAGATCTAGATTTTGTGGATCTTTTAGGATCCAACCTAATGACAACATTTGTTGTAATAGTTACTAAGATACTTGTCTTTCTTTAGGGAAAAAAAACTCAGTTACATTAGTGTCAAGTTACTCCGACAAATTCTGCTGTTTCTACACTTTGAATCATTAGAAATTATTTAATTTGGTGTGGCATGATTGAAATTCTTGCAATAATTATTGATGGGAGGGTGACAGGAGCAATGAGACATATTCGCAGATTATAATCACCTCTGTAATATTTCTAAAGAATTTCAAGCAATTCTTGGCTCACCTGTACAAAACTTCAGAAACAGGAAAAATCTACTTTGTCTAGATAACCCTACTCTAATCCATCCAACCCCACCAATTATAGAACTTCCTTGGACAAAACAAAGATGAAATACACATTTTTTAATGGATAAATGCATAATTTGCAATAAAATGTTATTCTATAAATTCTGGACATTGTTGAATGCAATGTATTTCCATCTGGGTCAATGATAACTTCAGCCTTACTGCAGAAAAGGGAATATTCATGAAAACACAATGGCACTTGTGCCTTGTAATAGAATAGATAATTTATCACTGAACAAAGGAGAAACTTCTTCCTTCACAGCATGGAGAATCTTTGCAATTCTCTGCTCAGAGGGCTGTGGAATGTCAGTCATCGATTGAATTCAAAACCAACATCAATAGATTTCTGGGTACTGGAGGAATCAAGGGATAGGGAGTGGGAAAACTGTGCTGAGGGAAAAGGGGAGTCATGATCTTGTTAAATGGTGAAACAGCCTGGAGAGGGCCAAATGACCTCTTCCTGTTCCTTTTTCTTATTTTTATTGAACCATTTTATAATACTCCACTGTTATATTTTGCATTAATGTACTGACAGCAAAGACTGTCCACAGTTAAATGGGCAAATCTGCAAATGGGTAAAATGATAAGATGAAAATCAAATAAACTGCAGATGCTGGAAATCTGAAATACAAATAGCAAATCCTGGAAGTTCTGATAAAGGATCTACCACCTAAAACTGTTTCTCTTGATGCTGCCATAGTTGTTGAGCGTTTCCAGAATTTTCTGTTTACAGTGATGGAAGATCTGTGGAAGGTGGTCAAAAAATAACCCAATGCTCTACAGAACTGGTTAGAACTCCACAGAAGCTGCCAAAAGAATTGAAATGGATGACTAAAAGGGAGAAGTGGATTCAAAGCTAGAAAAAAAATTAAAAATATTAAGATATAAAACCTACCACAGATCCTATTGATTTGGAACGAGCAAAAAGTGATAGAACTGAGAATTTTTGTACCAGAATATACCAAAAGGTGGAAGAGGTATCAAAATAAAAACAAAAGCTTTTAACATTAGGAGAAAACAGGGTACTGAAGAGTAAAATGGGTCACTTAAAAATTGTCAGTGATATTACAGATAAGGATCCAGCAAGTATTTTGATCAGTTACTTTATCTCAGTAGAGGAAGAAGATAGCCTACTGGATATTCCAAGGAAACTAATTAAAATCAAGTATGGGTGCTCCCCAAAATGAATGCTAGCAACATAATAGCAATGAGGAAAATAATGACATTGAAGAGAGACAAGTGACTAAAGCTAGATGACTTCAACCCTAACATTTTAAAGGAAGTAGGTGAAAACATTCCAAAATCCTAAATTATCATTCAAAGTCCTCTTGTTTCAGGATCCAATCCTAACAGATTAAAAACACTACAAGCTGCACTGCTCTTTAAAAAAGACACGAGGGGGAAAACTGGGCAATTAGAGACCAGTTAGCCCAATAGCTATTGACAGGAAATTTCTGAACTCTATAATTGTGGATAGAGCACATGAACATTTTGAGAATTTTCAGGTGATCATGGATTTGTGTCATGCCTGAAAAAAACTGATTGCATTTTATTGAACAGGTGGTTAAGGGAAGGGATAAGTATGCTTATGGATGTTGTTCATATAATTTCCAAAAGTATAAAAAGGTCATGAAATTGAATACAGATCACTATTCTGTTAGGAAGCTAGCCAAATGCCAGGAGACCAAGGATAATGCACAGGTATTCCAACTGGAAGGATGTGAAAAGTGTCATCCTGCAAAGATTTGGGTGGAATTTCAAAATCGTGATATTAATTCCCAACTTAGATATGATAGTAAGTCACATATCAGACTTTGCCTTTGCATCAAAATCAAATGACAACACAAGCCACCTAAAAATGTGGTGCCAACCTGTTTTTTGGAGAGTAATCATCACCCCCCCAGCGCTTTACTGTAAGATTCAGCTGCTGCATCAATATCATTCTTTCCATTAAAGTCAGATGAAGGGAAGCTTGTGAAATATTCACTTTGATTTGCAAGTCAACAGAAGAGGCTGTCCATGCTAAGACAACTTGCAGGCATGGGATAATAAGTAGCAAGCAAATTTTGTGCCACAAGACTGCCAGACAATGACCATCTCTAAGCCCTCACCAGTAACTTCATCATCAACCAGAAATTCAAATGGACCAGCCACATAAGTACCATGGCTTCAAGAACAGGTCAAAGACTGGGTATCCTGCAGTGAGCAATTTGTACCCAAAAATTTTTCCAATATCAACAAGGTATCATGCAGTGGAATATTCTCACTTGCCTGAATTAACTTATCTCCAAAACCACTGAAAAGCTCGATACCATCCTGGGCAGAGCAGCTCATTTGATTGGCACTCCAGCCAGCACCTGTACATGGTGACTGTAGTGTACAGAATCTACAAAATGCACCGTTGTTACCCTGTAGGGTTACTCTGACTTCATCTCTTAAACCTATGGCCTTTATCATTAAAGATATAGGTACATGGGATTACTACCACTTGTCAGTTCCCCTCCAAGCTGCACACAAGTGTAATTTGGAATTACATTGTCATTGGATCTATATCCTGGAAAACCCTACCCAACAATATTGTGAGTACCTACACCAGCAGCACTCAAGTGGTTCAAGGTGGCGGCTCACCACCATATTCTCAAGGGCAAATAGAGATAAGTAATAGACACTGGCCTTGCCAGCAATACCTACATCCTGAAAAAATGAATAAAGGCTAAAATATAAAATTACAAAGCAGTGTTAACAGGTGAGAATGTTAACAGAATACCATTTGGTATCCTGACATGCATTGAAAATTTAGCTATTTTTTTTAAAGCAATGGAAATAATACCCTGTATCAAAAGGAAAACAGACAAAATATTTAAACTCCCCTATTTTGATGAAGGCATTACTCTCAAGAAATCTTAACTAGAATTAATGCAGATGAATTATTTTGCAAGGGCCAGGGATAGGGAAAAAGGGAGAAAGAAAAAGTTGTATGGTATTATAAAATATTCTATTTCATTAAAAAAATAAAATGCAGCAAAATAAATCCTTCGAATATAGTTGGATAACTATAACATACTGGTAAAGTGATTGATAATGTTGGATTATGGAGTAAACTCACTAAAAATATTAAACCCGTATAAAGCTAAATATTATTGCCATTCTCTCCAGCAGCATATCTACATACATAAATTAAACACTAAAATACAATGACTAGTTATTCAGCCTTTGTTTCCATTTGCTTTAGTAATCCATTAAGGAAAATGAAACAAAAACAGGAGAAATTATTTGCTGAGCATGAAACCTTGAATTACCTCAACTTTACAACATATATACATGCCACAAATCTAATATTAGTGGATATTAAATAACTCAAAATAAAACTCAGACTCTTTAACAAAAATATTTTGTTGGTGTTCATCATGGATAGGAATATTTAATAGAACCAATCCAAGATAAAGAACTCCTTAACATGTGTATAATGGTAAATAAATGCATGATAAAAGTTTGCATCAGTTACTTATGATTCAGGACATGACTTGGTGAAAAGACTTGTATTTATAGCATCTTTCAAGTCCCTTTCGTATCTCAAGATCTTTACAGCTTTTGAAGTACTTCATAAAGTGTGGTCAATGTTGGAGTGCAGGAAACACAGCAGCCAATTTGTGTACAGCGAGGTCCTGCTAATAGCAGTGTGATAATGACATGATGATCTGTTTTAGGGATGTTGATCAATAGATAAATATTGGTTAAATAACCAGGGTAATATTCCTGCTCTTCAATTCAGTGTCATGTGATTTTTGCATCTGATGAAACAAAAAGGTTCTTGATTTGTTTCATCTAAAACATGTTACCCCAGACAATGTAGGGCACTCTCCAAACCTTCAGGCTGGATTGTTATGCTTAAGTCTATGGGATGTGATTTCAACATACAACTTAATCACAGGCAAGAGATCTGCCAAAGGAGCCACTGCTCCAAATAATGGTGCCTATGATAATTCTGTGTCTACCAGTCCAGGGAATTTAGCAATAGTATCTTGTGGCTACTTTTTGTGGCTTTCAGGATTCATTTTTCTACATTCCAGTTGCTTAGCATCTTCCTCCTTTTGCTCTTGAAGGGACTAACTTTGTGCTGTGGTACAGATGGGAACTGCTCTCTGGTGGATCACCATGCTTTATACACGATCCTATGTTAGAGCCAAGAAATTCATTCTCACAGCAGTGAGAAAAAAAAGTGATGGGCAGTTGAAGTTTAATCCCACGCAGAACAAAATCGTGCCAATCTTCAGGCCTCCTAATGTTCTGATAGAAGTTCTGCTAAAGCTAAAAACATGGTTCCAGCAAGAAATTCTTTACAATGATGTCAGTAATGGTGTCGTCCATATTTTGTGTTTCAGTTTGGTTTTCAACCTCCCTGGTGCAGAAAACAACAATCCTTATTTACTCACTGAACAAATAACTCTTACTATCTCTGCTTCCTCAAAATCATGCTATTCGATAGGTCGGTCACACCCAAACTACATTCTACATCAGGCCACTCCACAGCATTCTGCAGCCTCACTGGTTCTTTTAAACACTGTTCACTTTAAACATTGTTCATATTTAGAATAGCACCTTCCTGATACCTTCAACTATACTTCTGATTTAATGACTTATTTTCCATGGACATAAGTTTATACCAAACACTCCTCTTATTGGATGAAGTGGAAATGAAGTACAGGTCTCAAGACGCCACAGAGACCATGTGCCAAGAGTCACAGAAAGGCTCAATCACCAGAGATATTGCATTCCTTCAACATTTAGTGAGAAAGCCTCTCATTTTGACTTCTGAGGAGCAATCTTTACGTAGGCTATTTTTCAGCAAGAAAGTTGAGATCTGTGACATCCTGCCTGTACCTGGATTGTTCTCCCAGTTGAAGTCAAGGTCAGAGTTATTCTTGATTTCCTAGTCTCATAATTCCAAACATCTGCTGTTGATCTATAATCACATCTTAGTTTGCTGTTTGATGCTCCAACAGGAAGGCCACTCAAGGGAAGAAGTCTTATTTCCCCTTTAGTTCAGAGGATGATACAGACCATGCATGAGGACTTGCTTGCACTGCAGGTTTCCCCAAATTACATGCACTCTATACAGTTGCCACAATGGTACTTGGGCATTGCATTTATCCCTTTAACTGCATGTAGCCACATAACATTGCTAGAGTTGGCTTCAGTGGCTGCACAGACCTTGTAAACAATGGCATTTCATGCCAAACTCGATAATGCTTTTTAATGACGCACGTTGGAAGATCACAAGCATATCTACGCTTTGGAAAAAAGGCATTTGCATACTACATTACACCACATTTTTTAAAAAAAAGCAGAAATGAAATGGAGCAAAATTTTAGGCCTGACTATCAACAGATTGTCAACTATGGATGTCTGGTCATCAATGCATTCCCTCTCAAGTCCAATGAGGCTAACTGTAGGATTGCCATCCAAAGTGAATCAACGCAGCCCAGTGCAGAAGGTGAACAGGGGCCCTCCTGATCTCTACAAACGAGTAGAGTCATCACGTGCATTTATGATGGTTGATTTTTTTTTGGACAGCCTTTGTGTTAACAGGAGTACAGCCCCGCATTTGGAGATCCATAGAAATGTGTTAACATTTTAGTTGCACAGTAATTTATTTATTACGCAAAGAAAAAACTACTTTCCGCTTTGACATGGAGTGCTTGTTGCAGCGTTTTGCAGGCTCCCTATACATTATGTACGTTGTAAAATACATTGCGGCTTCAGAAATCATGTGGCTCAGAAGTTCTTTGGCAGCAGGAAAGGGATGTTGAATATATGACGAGTTGTATACCAATGTACATTTTGTATGAAGGCCTGATGCTGCAAGGTCCAAGGTGTCAGGTAATCAGGGTAGGTTTGGGGGGTGATAAAAAAAAAAGATAATGAGGTCACAGAGGTAAGGGGTCGGACAGGGTTGAGGTTATAATGTGGTTGTGGAAGGCCCCTGAGAAAGAACTGAAGTGAGGGGCAAAATTTTAAATGTAAAAGGCACCAATTGGCAGCCAATTCCCAATGTTGTCTTCTATTGGATTAATACTTGAGCAGCTAGATCTCCTTTACATCTTGAAGTAGGCTAAACATTAACTGTGGATGTCACTTTCTGTTGGCTACAGATATGAGCAAAGTCCTGACTTGGACTGCACGTAGTTGGGATACTATTGCGTATGTCTAATTACATGCATGCACGCACCTGTGCGGATGACGAACATACAGATTGGCACAGTAAGCCAACGTGATCAACTTACCAATGAAGTTCTATTGCAGAGGCATGCTACTCAATACAATTCTTAGGCCAATATCTCTCTGACTTTTCCCAAGGCTGTGTGCTGAACTTTATTCTTCCCTTCATCAGTTGCTGACTGATTGCTCTATATATTCAGTATTCTTTCTTCCAAGCCCCATTACAAAACCACTTCTCATGGAAATAGTGAGGAATTAAATCCTATCTAACCAGAATCACAAAAAACAGCTTTGGCAGGAGTGGGGTGTGGAAAAAGAGGGGTATGCAAAGGTTAAATGGAACTGAGTCCACACAAGTGCTAGGTAATGAACAGGAGAACAAACAAGAGAACAAAGGAATCAGTGGAACAATGGGATCACGTGGTGCAAGCCCGCAGATACCCAGACATTCCAGGACAGGTTGAAAAGGTGGTTACAACAGCACATGGACTACTTGGTTGAGGCATTGAATATAAAAGCAGATAGATTATGTTAGAGTTGTATATAACACTGGTTAGGCCACAACTGGAGTTATGCTACAGTTCTAGTCACCAAACTTCAAGAAGAATGTGACGGCATGATAGAGGGTGCAGAAGAGATTCAACTCTTCTTTTTCAATTACTTTAAATCTATGCCACCTATTTTGTTTTAAATCCTTCTGCTAAGGGAAATAGGGTCTTCCCATTTACATTAGCAAGTCCCTCATAATTTTATAGTCCACAATTAAGTCTCCCCTCTGTTCCAAAGTAAACAATCCCATCTAATGCAATCTTTCCTCATACTTCTATATCCCAGTTCTGGTAAGATCTTTGCAATTCTCCTTTGCAATTGCCCTTTTAGACAATCACACTTTTTCAGTAACGTGGTGGCCAGTAGACAGTATGCAAACTGTTGCATACAGTCCAGGTATTACTTCTATGCTCTTATATTCTATGTCTCAGTTCAAAGAAAGCATTGTGCTATCTTCACATTAGTGCCCTGTCCTGTTATCTTTAAGGACTTATTGATGTTCTGTCCAAGGCCTTTCTGTCCTTCTATGTCACTCAATATCCTCCTATTTACTGCATCTTTCCATGCTGCACCTCCCCAAATACATTACCACCCATTTCTCCAGATTTGCCGCTTTTCTCCTCCAATACCTCGACCATTTATATCATTCTGCATTCTAAACCTTTCCTCCTCACTATCAACCACACACACAATTTTTGAATCATCTGCAACTTCCTTATCATGCATTCTACAATTAAGCCTAAAATCACTAATATTACGAAAAGCAAGGAGCTGAGCACATAACCCAATGGAACCCCATTGGTAATAGCCTTCCAACATCAACAATAACTTCTCTGCCACTGAGCCAAGTTTGGTTCTACATTGCCACTTTCCCTTTTGATCCTCATGGGCTTTCCTCTTTTGACCAGCCTGCCGTGCAGATCCTGTCAATAGCTTGCCCTCATTGGCTCTTCTTTGTACCTCCTGAACATTAGACAGGTGCACTACAATGGATTATAATTCACTGTCATAAATCTGGCATACTGTCTTTTGTGAAGGTTTCAATGTCCAACAAGGTCCCTAACTGGAGGCTATAATAGTGTAACAAAACACCAAAGAATGTAAGCAATCCCACCTTCATGGTCAGGCGATCAATGAACAGTTTGATTGAATTATTATCACTTATACCGACTATCCTGTAATGCATTTGTAATCACTGTCAACAGTGCATTAAAATACATAGTTGCAATCAGGCAGTTCTCCCTCTGTCCTCTGTAGTAATACCAGAGAACATTGATTGGGAAGTCAAGAACAATAAAAAAAGTCACAACAAATTCACTGAATTATAATCAAGGTAATTACAACAGCCAGTCAGCGCGCGGTACACTTAGCACTTATTGTGCAAGATAATTCAGTCAGCATTTATTACACAAATTAACAGAGTATGGAGTAT
>JARFYF010000052.1:23087553-23100893 GCA_030265395.1 Rhina ancylostomus | reverse complement strand
ATTTGCCTTCTTGATAACCTGTTGCACCTGCAAACCAACCTTTTGCGATTCATACACAAGCACTCCCAAGTCCCTCTACACAACGGCATGCTGCAATCTTTCACATTTAAATAATAATCTTATCTTCTATTTTTCCTTCCAAAGTGGATGACCTCGCATTTACCAGCATTGTACTCCATATACCAGACCCTTGCCCACTCACTTAACCTATCTATATCTCTCTGCAGACTCTCTGCATCCCGTGCACAATTTGCTTTTCCACTCAATTTAGTGTCATCAGCAAACTTAGATATGGTACACTCGGTCCCCTCTTCCAAATTGTTAATGTATATCGTGAACCGTTGCGGGCCCAGCACCAACCCCACTCATCACTGATTGTCAATCAGGGAACCATCCATTTATTGCAAGTCTCTGTGTTCTATTGGTTAACCAATCCTCTAACCATGCTAATACATTACCCCCAACTCCATGCATCCTTAACTTATAGGTAAGTCTTTTATGTGGCACCTTATCGAATGCCTTCTGGAAATCCAAGTATACAACATCTACCTGTACCCCTCTATCCATGCACTCATTATATCCTCAAAGAACTCCAATGTTTGTTAAGCAGGACGTGCCCTTCCTGAATCCATGCTGCGTCTGCCTGATGGAACCATTTCTATCCAGATATCTCACTATTTATTCCTTGATGATAGCTTCAAGCATTTTCCCAATTGCAGACATTAAGCAAACTGGCCTATAGTTACCTGCCTTTTGCCTTCATCCTTATTTAAACAGTGGCATGACATTTGCTGTCTTCCAATCTGCCAGGACCTGCCCAGAGTCCAGAGAATTTCGGTAAATTATCACAAATGCATCTTTATAACTTCCACTATTTCTTTCAGTACACTGGATGCATCCCATCAGGACCAGAGGACTTGTCTACCTTTAGGCCCACTAATTTTTTCATCAGTGAGAGCGATTGTACTGAGGTCCTCACGCCCATTGCATCCATAACATCTCTGTTTAGCATGTTACACTCTCAGTCCTGATGCAGCGTCTTAACCTGAAATGTTGACCATCCCTTTGTCAACCACAAAATAGTTATTCAAGGCTTTGGCCATTTCCACATTACTCAATATTAATTCCCCCTTCATCTTCCAAGGGACCTATGTTCACTTAACCCACCCTCTTCCACTTCATATAATTATAAAATCTTTTACTATCTGTTCTAGTTTGTGCTAGTTTACTTTCATGATCTATCTTCCATTTCCTTATTGCTTGCTTAGTGGTTCTTTGCTGCTTTTTAAAGTTTTCCTAATGTTCTAGTTTCCCACTGATCTTGGTGACTTTGTATGCATGAGCTTTTAGCCTGATGCCTTCTTTTATTTCCTTAGTTATCCAAGGCTGGCTCTTCCCACCCTTACTGTCCTTGCTCTTAACTGGAATATACTTTTGTTGAACACTGTGGAAAAATCTGTTTGAAAGTCTTTCACTGTTCCTCAACTGTCCCACCATATAGCCTGTGTTCCCGGTCTATGCTAGCCAACTCTTGCCTCATCCTGTTGTAGTCTCCCTTGTTGAGGCATAATATACTGGTTTCAGGTCAAACTATTGTACCCTCCATTTGTATGAGAAATTCAATCATACTCTGGTCACTTTCCAAGAGGATCCCTGACTACAAGATCGTTAATTTTAACTGTCTCATTGCAAAGGACAAGATCTAAGATAACATTTTCCCCAGTAGGTTCACTAACATGCTGTTCAAGAAAGCTATTACGGATGCATTCAATGAAGTCCTCCTCAAGACTGCCTCAACCAACTGGATTTGCCCAATCTACGTGGAAGTTAAAGTCTTAGTTATAAGTTAAATTAAGTTAAAGACTTAATTATAACATGATTATAAAGTTAACATTTTAGATATGAATGTTGGTGATATGATTAATAAATTTGCTGATGATTAGAAATTGGTGGTGGTGTTGATGGTGAATCTATAGGAAAGGACATAGGATAAGATAAGGCATTTTTATTAGTTGTATGTACATCAAAACACGCAGTGAAATGCATCTTTTGTGTAGAGTATTCTGGGGCAGCCTGCAAGTGTTACAATGCTTCTGGTACCAACATAGCATGCCCACAACTTCCTAACCCATACATCTTTGGAATGTGGGAGGAAACCGGAGCACCTGGAGGAAACCCATGCAGACGTGGGGAGAATGTACAAACTGCTTACAGGTGGTGGCCGGAATTGAACCCTAGTCACTGGTGCTGTAATAGTGTCACAGTAACCGTTACACTACCGTGCCTACATGATTGCACTGGAGAGGGTGCAGAGGAGATTCCCAGTATATTGTCTGGAATAGAATGTTTTAGTTATGAGGAGAAACTGGATAGGCTGTGATTGTTTCCTTGGAGTGGAGGAGGCTAAAGGGTGACCAGATTGAGGTGTACAGATTATGAGGGGCATAGAATCAAATGTTGAGTAGATAGGATTTATAATAAGAAACTTCTCCCTGCAGTAGAGGTGAATAAAACCAGAGGGCATAGATTTAAGGTAAGGGCCTGAACATTCATTTTATATGTCCTGCAGCCTCACTATCAACAACACTATCAGGCTAGGACAAAGCAAACCCTGATGTACAAGTCAAAGAATCCCCAAAGGTGGCAGCACAGTCTGATAATGTGGTGAAGAAGGCATACAGGATACTTGCCTTCATTAGCCAGGATGTAGAATATATGGGTAGAGAGGTAATGGGATAACCTTGTAAGACATTGGTTTGGCTTCAGATGGTCATCATACAATGGGAGGAAATGATTGCTTTGGAGAGGGTGCAGAGGAGATTCAGCAGGATGTTGCCTGGTAAGGAGCTACAGGATTTAAGGCAAGGGGTGGGAAGTTTAGTGTGGACCCAAGGAAGAATTTTTTTCACACGGGGTGGTTGGAATTTGGAATGCACTGAAGGGCTAATGGATGCAGACACTCTCGCAACATTTAGCTATCTAAATAAGCGCTTGAATCATCCCTTTATAGATGAGTATGGGTCAGGTGCCTGAAAGTGGGATTAGTACAGTTGGGTACTCAACAGAAGGGTGCATGCTGTGCTGCAATACTCTATGACCCTAATTATTACTCATTCCAGTTCTAATTTCTGTTGTGCATTTTTGCTTATATTTTCTGCTTCTTTCTATTACACTTTGATTTTCATTCACCCTTTCATTATTCTGTGTTAATGCTCTCTCATTTGGAATATAGAACAGTACAGCACAGGAACAGATGCTTTGGCCAGCGATATTGTGCCAAATTAATTAAACTAGTAACTAAATGCCTAATTAAACTAATTCTGCCAACACATGGTCCATATCGCTCCATTCTCTGCATATTCATGTGCCTGTCTAAGAGTCTCTTAAACGTTTCTATTGTATTTGCCTCTACTGCCACCCCTGGCAATGTATTCCAGGAACCCACCACTCCCTGTGCACATCTCCTTTGAATTTACCCCCTCTCACCTTAAATGCATCCCTCTAGTTTTAGACATTATGACCCTGGGCAAGAGATGCCTTCAGCCTCCACTGCTCCAGAGGAAACAACCCAAGTTTGTCCAACTTCTCTTTATAGCACATGCCCTCTAATCCAGGCCTCTTCTTCACTCTCTTCCATAGCCTTCACATCCTTCCTATAATGGGGTGACCAGAATTGAATGCAATACTTCAGATGCGGCCTAATCAGAGTTTTATAAAGCTACAACATTACTTCCTGACTCTTGAACTCAGTGCCTCAAAGAATAAAGGCAAACATGCAATACACCTTCTTTACCATCCTATCAACTTGTGCACCCACTTCATGGAGCTATGGACTTGAATTCCAACATCCCTCTGTTTATCAGTGCTTTTAAGTGTCCTGCCATTAACTGTGTACTTTCCCTTTACATTTGATCTCCCAAAATCTCCCACGGCAACACCTCACATTTGTCTGAATTAAACTCCATCTGCCATTTCTCTGCCCATATCTGCAACTGATCTGTATCCTGCTGTATCCTTTGACAATCTTCTACACTATCCACAATACCACCAATCTTTGTATTGTCTGTCAACTTATTAACCCACCCATTCACGTTTTTATGTAAGTCATTTATATACATCACAAACAGCAGAGGCCCCAGTATGGATCCCTGTGGAATATCATTAGTCATGGACCTCCAACCAGCATAAATACTACTGACTCTACTCTCTGTCTTCTATGGGCAAGCCAATGCTGAATCCAAACAGCCAAGGCACCATGGATTCCATGCATCTCAATCTTCTGGATGAACCTACCATGAGGGACTTGTCAAATGCCTTACTAAAATCCATGTGGGTAATCCATGTCAGATACTAGAGCTAGAGAGAACTTTATTACACCTTGCCTGTGGCTAGAGAAGATACCCTGTTATTATTGATTTATTAAACTTCTTATTGCTTGAACTCTCTCCTATCCCTTAACATTGTTATTTTATATAACAGGCCTATTTAAATTACTGCCATTTTTGCCTGGACCATATTTGTTAATGCATTTTTTTGTGTGCTCTGTCTCTTTGTGATACAAACTGTTTATCGCTATCCCAATCATTTTCTTTGTTGTTCTTCTCTCATATTCTTGATTTCTCTCCACTGGGAATTTTCCTTCCTCTTCCTGAGGCCCTTAATTTAGTCTTAAACCCTATTTACCAATCTATTTATTTGATTTGATAGAATTTTGATCCAGTATGGTTCAGGTGCAGTCTGTCCTAACAAGACAACTTTCTCCATCCCCAGTGCTGATGCCAGTGCCCACAAATCAAAACCCACTGTTCTCGTACCAATCGTTCAGCTATGTATTCATCTCCTTGATCCTGTTAAACTTGTACCAATTTACTTGTGGCTTGGAAAATAATCCAGTAATTGTTATCTTTGTAACTCCGCTAGAAATGTTAACATGTAGTTGCTCACCCTATCTCAGCAAAAGCTCTTTCTTAGGCGTATCTATGTCATTGGTATCTACAAGGACCAGGACAATTGGATCCTCCTCACTCCCACTGCAGGTTTCTCTCCAACCTAGAGTAAATATTCTTCACCCTGGCACTGGGAAGGCAACAGAGCTTTTCTGGGTTTCTTTCTTCTGGCTGCAGGTGCGTGTCTATCTTCCTAGCTATGCTCACTACAGGCATATTCCTTTCAACGCCCTTCACTTGAATAGCTTTCTCTATCATGGTGCCATGGTCAGTTTGCTCATCCTCCTCACAGATGTTTAAAAAAATTTAGATAAATGCCTTCTGGAAATTAGATGAATTTCCAGAAGGTGTTTAACCGAAAAGGTTGATGCACAAGTTAAGAACTCATGGTTTTGAGGGAAGTGTGTTAGCATGGGTTAAAGACTAGTTATCACGTAGAAGACAGGGAGTCAGAATAAATGGGTCCTTTTCAGGCTGGTAGGATGCAAATTGTGGAGTGCCCCAAGGATCAGTTCTTGGCTCTCAATTATTCACTATTTATATAAATGATCTGGAGGCAGGGCCAGAATGTGAGATATCCAAGTTTGCCAATGATACGAGGGGCTGCTTTGGTGAGAATATTTGGACTCTGCAACAGGATATAGATAGTCTGACTGAGTAGGTGAAAATTTTGCAAATGGATATAGATAGTCTGAGTGAGTAGGTGAAAATTTTGCAAATGGAGTTTAATGTGGGAAAATGTGAGGTCATACACTTCGATTAGAGGAATTCAAAGGCTTACAGTTGAATGAAGTGCAGGGGGATCTAGGTGTTCTTGTGCATGAATCACAGAAGATCAACAGGCAGATGCTGCAAGTAGTTAAGAAGGCAAATTGTACATTGGCCTCTGTTGAAAGAGAGTTTAGAAATAGTGAAGTATTATTACAATTGTACAGGGTGTTGCTGAGGTCGCACCTGGAGTACTGTGCATATTTAGTCCTTATTTTTAAGGATTTAGTGGCATTGGAGGCAGTCCAAAAGATATTCACCAGGCTAATTCCTGGTATGAGAAAATTGTCCCATCGAAAGAAGCTAAGCAGGTTGGGTCTGTATTCTTTGGAGTTTGATAGAGTGAAGGGGGACCTTATTCAAATATATAAGATTTAAGGGAGCAAGATCGGATAGATATTGAATTGTTTCCACTGAGGACCATAGGAATCTGTTGAACTTCTATTTGAACAGGATAATGAATTTCTGGAATTCCCTCCTCTAGAGTTATGGAGGCTAATCATCAGAGGTATTTAAAGAAGAATTAGTTAAATTGTTAAATGAAAATAAAAGTTGGGAGAAGTCTTGGCAATGAATTTGATTGGATTTTAGAATGAACAGGACTGTTCTGCAGCAAAATGCAAAAGTTGGAAGTGGAAGGGAATGGTCCTTTAAATCACATTTCTGGAGAATAAACTGCTTATGTGTCTGAGTGGCCAACCCAGGTGAGAATTTTTTTAACAAGTGATGGTGAGCTGTCGTCTTCAGCTCCTGCAATTTGTGTGATAAAATTACTTCTTGTACAGCTAGATTTCTTGTTTTACATGACCTGTCAGGATCTGCCTGTCTTAATGGGGATCGTTGCCAAAATCGAGCATCGATTTCTAAGATGAATGACTATGTCCTGAGATGACATGTCCTTTTTATTATCATTCTTAAATATCAGGGTTACGTCTGTGTGGTAACTGAATTACAGCTGTCAGTTTGGATAAACTGTAATTCGTCTCATTGAAATGTTTAGTCAGGCAGGAGGCGATGCTACTTTTTTGTTTTAGATCTTGCTTCGATTGACGTCCTTCTCTGGGGTAAGAACACTGGTGCATAAAACTGAACTGCATGCTATTACCAGATATTTAAAGCACAATTTATGGATGATGAAATAGAAGTAAGTAGTTCAGATGATGACTAAACTAAAAGCTGTTGTTTATAGTATACGGAATGGCAACTTCCAAACAGGAAAACATGGGTGGTGGTTTTGAAGTCTGTGGCCGTGGAACTGAACTGCCCTTCCTGCTGAGGGATGACGAGATTTAAGGGGGAGGGGAAACATTAGCACTAGGGGAAGGAAATCACTGTTGGTGTTAGAATCACATTTCTTTAAAGTGGAAGTTGGAAATCTAATCTAGTGTTCTGTACCGAGCTGTTCCTTCTCAGGAAACCTTGCTGATGTCAAGATGACACACATAAACCCAATGACCAAAGTAATTGTTGGCACCCTGCTTATGTGCAGCTTCTCAGTAATAATGTTTAAAAGCCATGTCCCAATCTAATGCAAAACAAATATTACAGGGTCAGTCCAGTCTGGATGTCTAATTAAAAGATTGATTTGTTAAGTTTGTTTTCCACAGTCATTTAGTTATGAATGTAATTATTCAAATCCAAGTAGTCCCTGTTTTGGGATATTTAATAAATGGAAGCTTTTTGACAATTTGACTTGCGTTACACTGAGCTCTCATGAGTCTTTATAGGATCTGACTTTCAAAGTCAAAGGTTAGACCATAAAAATAGAAAACATCTGAAAATGTTTTCTGCCCAAAAAATCAGCATATAAGATAATTTTCCAAAGTTTTTCTGAAAGGAAGTTCAGATTGTTGTACATAATTAATGTTGTTCATTTACTTATTCAATTTTTGTTTAATAAATTTGAATAATCTTTAAGTGAGAATTAGATGTTCCTATGCCTTTTAAAAATGGTAGAAAATTATTGTACAAGCATAAGTTAAATATACTGACAAAGGAATTATTGGAAGTGTTTTCATTTTCCTAAGCACATCATTGAAAGTTTACCTAGAATTTTGGTCTAATGAAGGCATTATTCAATCCATGTAGTTGAAAATCATATACAAAAGTAATTAAAACAACAAGACAGGCCAGGGAACGACAGGCCAGTGTGTGCAAGGATAAGTCAGGGAACTACAGACTGGTGAACCTCACATCAGTGGTGGGATAGTTACTGGAAGGCATTCTGAGAGACAGGATCTACCTGCATTTGGAAAGGCAAGGACTGATTAGGGATAATCAACCTGGCTTTGTGCATGGGAAAATCGTGTTTCACAAATTTGACTGAGTTTTTTGAAGAGGTGACCAAAAGGCTTGATGAGAACAAGGCAGTAGACATTGTCGATATGAACTTTAGCAAGGCCTTTGACAAGGTTGCACATAGTAGGCTGGTCCAGAAGGTTAGATCATTTGGGATCCAGGGTAAGCTAGCCAAATGGATACAAAATTGGCTTGGTGGAAAGAAACAGAGGATGGTGGAGGGTTCTTTTTCAGATTGGAGGCATGTGACCAGTGGTGTTGCCACAGGGATCGGTGATGGGTCCCCTATTATTCACCATCTATATTAATGATTTGGATGAGAATGTATGGCATGGTTTGTAGGTTGGCAGATGACATCACAGTTGCAAAAGATTATGTAAGGTTTCAACAAGAGCTACATCAATTGGGAAAGTAGGCCTTGGAATGGCAGATGGAATTTAACTTGGACAAGTACGAAGTGCTGTATTTGTGGTGAGAGGGGAAGGACTTAAAGGGGACCTGAGGGGCAACTTTTTCCACACAGAGGTGGTGGGTATGTGGAATGAGCTGCCAGAGGAAGTTGTGAGGTGGGTACAATTACAACATTAAAATGATGTCCCCTCATGTTAGCCATTGTCGCACTGGGAAAAAATCTCTGACTGTCCACTCAATCTATTCCTCTTATCATCTTGTACACCTCTATCAAGTCACCTTTCATCCTCCTTCTCTCCAAAGAGAAAAGCCCTAGCTTGCTGAACATATCCTCAAAAGACATACTCTCCAATCCAGGCAACATCCTGGTAAATCTCCTCTGCCCCCTCTCTAAAGCTTCCACATCCTTTCTGTAATGAGGCGACCAGAACTGAACACAATGCTCCAAGTGTGGTCTGACCAGAGTTCTATAGAGCTGCAACCTCACCTTATGGCTCTTGAACTCAATACCCCAACTCATGAAGGACAACACTCCATATGCCTTCTTAACAACCCTATTGACCTGCGTGGCAACCTTGAGGGATCTATGGATGTGGGCCCCAAGATCCCTCTGTTCCTCCACACTGCTAAGAGTCCTTGTATTTTACATGAAAATCAGGCTGTCCAGTACAGTTAAGACATGGCATCTACCTGACAATAGAACACAGAACATTAGAGCACAGTACAGGCCCTTTGGCCTACAATGTTGCGCTGACATTTTATCTTGCTCTAAGATCTATCTAACCCTTCCCTCCCACATAGCTCTCCATTTCTCTATCATTCATGTAGCTATCTAAGAGTCTATTAAATGTCCCTATGACAATGTGGAGTATTGCTGGGTATATCCTGTTCACAACATAGCAGGATGGATTTAATCTGGCTTATTAACCATCAGTAAACTGATGGAAGCTGCCGTCGATGGTGCTATCAAGTGTGGCACTTATCGTCTACAAGATGATAAGAGGCATAAATCGAGTGGATAATCAGAGACTTTATCCTAGTGCGACAATGGCTAACATGAGGGGACATCATTTTAAGGTGACTGGAGGAAGGTATAAAGGGGATATAAGGGGCAAGTTTTTTACATAGAGAGTGGTGGGTGCGTGGAACACACTGCTGGCAGAGGTTGTGGGGCAGATACATTAGGAACATTTAAGAGACTCTTAGACACATGAACGATAGAAAAATAGGGGGATATGTGGAAGGGAAGGGTTAAATAGATCTTAGAGCAGGATAAAATGTCGTGCAACATTGTGGGCCGAAGGGGCTGTACTGTTCTATGTTCTATCATTAATAACCTAGTTAACTTTGCCCATTTTGGTTTTTGCTCGGACTCTTCTGCTCCAGACCTTATCATAAGTTTGGTCCAAACATGGATCAAAGTACTGCATTCTACCATTAAGGTAAGAGTGACTGCCTTTGACATCAAGGCAGCAATTGTTGAGTGTGATGGAATCAAAAGTGAAGTTGGTGTGCATCAAAGGGAAAACACTTCAGTGGCTGGAGTCAGACCAGGACATTACTGCTACTGTTCTTCAGGGCAGCATCCAAGAGCCAATTATCTTCAGCTGCTTCATGAATGACTTTCCTTCTATCATAAGATCAGGAATGGGGATGTTTGTTTGTGATTGCACAATGTTGCATTCTATTCACAATTCCTCAGCACGTGAAGGAATCACGTCTCACCAACATTCGGCCATCGGCTGATAAGTGGCAAGAGGCATTCATGCCACCACAGAAGTGCCAGGCAGTGACCATCTCCAACCACCTACCCCTGACATTCAATGGCATTACCATCAATAAATCCCCCTCATCAACATCCTGGGGTTACTGATGATCAGAAACTCGACTGGATCAACCACATAAATACTGTGGCTACGAGAGGCTGAATGTCTCATCAGCTAACAGCTCAAGGCGTTTTCATCATCTACAAGGCACAAGACAGAAACATGATGGAATACCACTCTAAGGTCAGCTCTCAGTCTTTTCTTCTGAGAAAAAAGGGCATTCAGTTCATCTTTTCCTGATATATATGCCATCACGCTTCTGGCATCATCCTATAAACCTTTACTGCATTCCTTCAAGTGCCTCTATGTTTTTATAAGGGAACAACCAGAAGAGTATAGCATATTCCAAGTGTGAGCTAATCAATGTTTATTACATAGTTTTACTCCTTTCATTTTTATTTTTTGAAATAAACAGCGGTGCTTGTTTTATTTAATGGCCATGCTAACCTGTGCTGCAACTTTACAGCTTATTGTGATTGGTGTACATGTACACTGAGGTCTCCCCCACCCCACCCCACCCTCACCCGATCCTGCATTCCACCTGTGAGGAATTGGGTTCATGATTGGCAGCACTTCAAAGGGAATTCAGATGAGGTCTGGCAACATATTGCTGGGCAAATGGGAATGGGACCAGCAGCACTTCTGGGGAATTATAAGCAGGACCAATCAACACATCATGGCTGCTTCACTAGGTTGGGAATTCCAGTTAGGTGCAGTGCTGTGAAGACCATGTTTTCTCAGAAGCCTCCAACAACCTGCACCCCTGGGACAACATGGATTGAGTTTCCATCCAAAAAAAACATAACATGTGGAATAATATCATCATGTACCCCTGACACGAGGTGGTGCCCAGTCACATTTCCAGAGTGTCACAATTCAGGCTCCACTTAATAACAAAAAATGTGTCTTCCCTTGCATAATGCTGAAAGAAACTGCATTATGCAATTTAAATTCTAGGCCAAAGTAATTTTGTGATACAATTAGCTGATCTTTAATGATTGAATTGATTTAATTTATTTATTTTGAAGTGATGTAAATGATTTATAAATATTAATTTTATTTAAATTAAATTTTATTTACGGCGTGGTAACAGGTCCTTCCGGCCCAACGAGTCCGTGCCGCCCATTTTAAATCCCAAATTAACCTACCCGTACGTCTTTTTAGAATGTGGGAGGAAACCAGAGCACCCGGAGGAAACCCACACAGACATGGGAGAACGTACAAACTCCTTACAGACAGCGACGGAATCAAACCCCGATCGCTGGCGCTGTAATAGCTTTGCACTAACCGCTACGCTACCGTGCCACCCCTATGTCTTATTGTAAGTCTTATCTATATCATGCTGTAATGTTTGGGAACTGTTACAAGCAGAGATGCACTTTAATGATGTTCTTAGCCAGTCCCTGAGGATCTAGAATGACTTGCTTTTGCATCGTTTCTGAGAAGTGAAAGATGCCTGTTTGTAAATTCTTTTTATATGGGCTGGAGGTTGTACAATATCTACCATGTGTTTATAGGGGTAGAGGTCTTGATCCAATGGCAAGGAGGTCCCAAACCATTGGAGACCAAGCTCTTTTACATGGACTTGTTGCATACACATAATCAAAGACTTGGTATGGTCAAGTACCATGGTACTGGATTTTATCACATTGGTGGACGTGCTAACGGTATGGCAATTTGGAAGCCCATAAGTGATATCCACAGAAAAAGGCTGGTTTCACTGAAGAGAAAATCACTGGGATTGTTTTGCAGAAGTAACAAAAAATAATCTTCTTAAATCTCCTCTTCCCTCCCTGTTCTGAAAAGAGAAAACTTGTGTCATGCTTTGTTATGCTTTTGGGCTTGGACCACCAAAGTACCGAGACAGTTCAGAAGGCAAACTAGTTTTCAGCTGAGGGTGGGACGCCAAATTACGCACAATCACTACATTTTCAATTGCAGTGGTTACGGAGGAGGATATTAAAAGTGACAACACCCTCTTTGAAGCTTTGCTCTGTGAAAGATGGGCAGCCCATCCTAGCTTCCATTCTCTATATTTGGCTTAAGATAAAATTACAGGTTTAAAGACTTAACTAAAAATCAGGGATGAAGGGAAATAGATAAATCTTCAGATTTTATTTCTTTGAATATAGATTTAACAAAGCAGAAAAAGAGAAAGCTGTTCTGACAAGCACTATGAAATATCTCAATTTTTTTCTCATCCTCTGAGTCACTAAGGGGGTGGCAGTTAATGCGACCCTTGGCTTCTTTTGATCCTGATTTTAAAAAAAACACCCAATATTATTATAACAGGTGTAGCCCACTGATGAATTTTCCTTGCTGACTCTTTCTGATGAAATGTCTATTCTGGGTTTAGAGTCATCTACAAAAATATATAAATTTGATCAAGAAGTCAGTGGAATGAGGAAAAGCTAAAACTGAAAAGTAGCTCTCCAAAATCAGCTAGCGCTACTTGCTGCTTGAACTGCTTCCCAGTAACAGCCTCTTGCTCCCTAATTTGGTTTGTTCATGCCAGAAACAGAGTTTTAAATGTCTAGGTACTAGATGACAAAAAATATGAACCTTGCAGCAGAATCACTTTAATTGTTAAATTGTAGTTAACTATGAATTAATTAATCTCCCCCTCCCTCTATCTGTAATCTCCTCTAGTTCCAGAACTCTTTTGGGATAAAAACAGAAAATGGTGGAAATGCTCAATAGGTCAGGGAGCATCTGTGGAAAGAGAAACAGAATTCATTTTCAGGTCAAAGTCTCTTCATCAGAACCGGAAAAGAGAAAAATAGATACTTTTAAGTTGCAAAGAAGGCAGCAGGTGGGAAGGATGGGACAAAAGGAATATCTGTGATCGGATGAGGCTTCTGTTGCCACGGGTTTGAGTTGTAGGTTATCTTCCAGTTAAATGGGTTGATGGGGGCAGTTAGAGGGTGATAATTTAAACAAAAAATATGTAATGTGTTTGCCAAAATTAGGGTTATGGGACATTCCCAGCAAGGAACGCTGTACAAGTGCAGTGAAATAAAAACTAAGCCAGTGCACAGGCTTATAGCAGAAGCTATCAGTTCTGATTCAGAGATAGAAGGTAAGTTACCTG
>JARFYF010000052.1:23071829-23081977 GCA_030265395.1 Rhina ancylostomus | reverse complement strand
CCTCTTTGGTCCACTGTTCAATCACCTTGGGCTCCTGTCTCACTACTACTCCTCTCCTCTCTATAGTGGCTGTCTTACCTCTCCACTCTCAGTCCTGATACATGGTTTTGACCCGAAATGTCGACAGTTCCTTTTCTCCCACAGATGCTGCTCAACCCGCTGAGTTCGTCCAGCAGGTCGTTTGTTGATCCAGATTCCAGCATCTACAGTCTCTTGCATCTCTCTAGGATTAGTGTAAATTGGTATTTGATGGTACGGATCCAGGCCCATTTCTGGAATACTCTATGACTATATATGATTTAATTAAGGTTCCCATTTCCTTTCACAGAAAGATTAAAAGCCATGGGTTGTGGACTTAAAATAATTGGTAGAAGATTAAATTGAGAGAAATCTCTTCACCTCAGAAAGTCCTCGGGGTGTCTTTAAATTACTGCCTCAAATGGTCTCATTGCCTTTAAAAGTGTCTTAAATGCAGTTACCTGCAAACCTAGTTTTGATAGCTGATTAACAGGATTAGACAACCAAAGAACTTTCCAGGCAGAAACAATGTTCTTGCCTTTTACTTACTACATTGTCACTTTTCTAGATTTTCTCTTTCATTGGTTCATTGGGATAAAAAAAAGACTCCAGGAGGGTTTTCGATACTTGTATTAATTTTACTGACCTTCAAACATGCAGCAAAGCCAAACAACCTGATCCTAAGGTGCATAACTTAAAATCGAAAGTAATCAAAATCTTCCTCTGATCCACTTGAGGGTTTGGTTATTTAAGGTCTTCTTTGAACACCGTTTCTGATCTAAAAATCATTAATAAGCATGCATGACTTATACCTTGTCCTTCTAAGTTTGTTGACTAGGCTGGTTCTTTTTCTCATACAGCAAGCAGCTGTCTTGTTTTTCCCATTGTTGCTTTTCCTTATCTTTCACTGCTATAAGAATGAGTAAGTGATCTTGAACAATAAAACAGGTTCCAGCCAGTCTAACATACCTCCTTTCTCAAGGCACTTTGAGCAATAAACAAGCCTATAACAAGTTTTGATTTTGGATGGGCAGAAATAATGGCCCTGCAGCCATTGCTCAAAAGCTAATTCTAAGAAGAACCAATCCTTTATTTTTCGTCAATTGCATTGGTTTCACATAAGGGTTTTTTTTGCTGTCCATTGCGTTTTTTAACCAAGTATTCAAGCTGATAATCAAGCACATTATTCTATCAGGAACATTGAAACTAATGGACAGAGTAGGGCACTTAGTTCCCGAAATTGGTTTTGCCAATTTGGTGAAATCATAGCTGACCTTTTAACTCACTCCATATACCCATCGTTGCCCCATATTCCTCAAAATACTTCAATCTGAGGTTCCCACCTGTTTTAAGAAGACCACTATCATCCCAATACCTAAGAAAAACTAGGTAACATGCATTAATGACTACCGACCGGTGGCTCTGACAACCACCATCATGAAGTGCTTCGAGAGGCTGGTCATGGTAAGCATTAACTTCAGTCTCTCGGAAAATCTCAACCCACTGCAATTCGCCTACTGCCAAAACAAGTCTACAGTGGACGTCATATCTGGAGCATCTGGACATTAAAGACACCTATGTTAGACCGTTGTCTATTGACTACAGCTCCACCTTCAATACTATAATTCCAAGCAAACTCATCACCAAACTCCGGGACCTGGAACTCAAAACCTCCCTCTGCAACTGGATCCTTGACTTTCTGACCAACGGACTGCAATCAGTAAGGATAGGCAGCAACACCGCCAGCACGATTATTCTTGACACTGATGCCCCACACTCAGCCCTCTACTCTCTACATACTCATGATTGTGTGGCCAGATTCTGCTCAAACTCCATCTACAAGTTTGCAGATGATACCACCGTAGTAAGCCATATCTCAAATTACAATGTCAGAGTACAGAAAGGAGATAGAGAGCTTAGTGACATAGTGTCATGACAACATCTTTTCCCAATATATTGGAGGGAAAAGCAGAGCAGTGATAGGTGGACAAAAAGGGGGGAAGCAGGGTGGGCAGAAGGTGGTGATAGGTAGATACAGGTAAGAGATAGTGATAGGCAGGCACTGCTCTGCTTTTCCCTCTTATATATTGGGTTTCCCCTTTTCCTATCTACAGCCTGAAGAGGGGTCCTGACCCGTAACATTGACTTCCTGCTTTTCTCCACGGATGCTGCCTGCCCTGCTTGTGTTCCTCCAGCATCATAGTGTTTTTCATCTAGATTCCAGCATCTGCAGTCCTTTTGTTTCTCTAGTTTTTATGTAAAATAAGGTTTACCCCTCAGATCCCCTTTAAAACTCCTTCCTCTCACATTAAACCATGCCGCCTTCTATCTACCCTATCTGTGCTTCTCATACCCTTATATGTTTCTATTAGGTCACCCCTCAGCCTCCTTTGCTTCAGGGAAAACAAGCCCAGCCTGTCCAGTCTCTTCCTATAGGTAAAGTCCTGCAATCCAGGCAACATCTTGGTAAATATCCTTTGCACTTTCTCCAGTGCAATCACATCCTTCCTATAGTGTGGCCTAATCAGTGCTTTGTAAGTTTGCAATACAATGTCCCAACATTTATATTTTATGCCCTGACCTATGAAGGCAAGCATGCCATATGCCTTCTCAACCATCCGATTGACCTGTGCAGCCCCTTTCATAAAACTATGTACTAGGATCCCTAGTTCTCTATGTTCATCAACATTCCTCTGTGCTCTGCCTTTTAATATATGTCCTACTCCTATCTGACTTCTCAAAATGCATCATCTTGCACTTGTCAGGATTAAATTCCATCTGCCAATGCTCCACCCAACTTTCCATCTGATCTGTGTAATGCTTTAGCCTTAGACAGCCTTCCTCATTATTCATAACACTGCCAATTTCTGTATCTTCTGCAGACTTACTAATCATACCTCCTATATTCACATCCAAATCATTAATGTTTATCACAAGCAGCAAAGCTCTCAGCACTGATCCCTGTGGTACACTACTAGTCACAGACTTCCAATCAGAAAAACATCCTTATACAACTACCCTCTGCCTTCTATCACCAAGCTAATTTTAGATCCAATTAGTCAGCTTGCATTGGATACAATGTGCCTTAACCTTCTGGGCCAGCCTACCATGTGGGACCTTGTAAAATGCCTTGATGAAGTCCATATTGACAATATCTACCACCCTGCTTTCATCAGTCTCCTTTGTTATCTCGTCAAAAACCTGAATCAAATTAGACAGGATTTCCTTCACTAAAGGCAATACCGACTATTCCTTAGTCCTTGCCTTTCCAAATGTACAAAAGTTCTGTCCCTCAGAATTTTCTCCAATAATTTCCCTACCACTGACACAAGGCTCACCATCCTGTAGTTACCCAGCCTATTCCTGCTGCCCTTCTTAAGGAAATGAACATTAGCTATCCTCCAGTCTCTCTGGAGATGATCCTCATCTGTGGCTCACAAAGAAGAAAAAAATCTCCGTCAGAGCCCCAGCAGTCTCTCCCTTGTTTCTCATGGCGTTCTGGTATGGATCTCATCCAGCACTGGTGATTTATCCACTTGTATTCATTCCAAGAAATCTAACACCTGCACCTTCTTAATATTGGCATGCTCCAGACTACCAACTTATACTTTCCTGAACTCCCTATCCTCCTTGTCCTTCTCCTTGATGAATACAGAAAAGAAGTATTCATACAGAACCTCACCCACATTAGCTGGTCCTACACATAGATTACCAATTTGGTCCCTCAGGGTTTGCATTCTTTCCCTAGTTACCCTCTTACTCTGAATACACTTATTGAATAACTTGGGATTCTCCTTAATTTTATCTACCAAAGATATTTTATGGCCTCTTTTTGCTGTCCTGGTTTCTTTCTGAAGTACTTTCTTACACCCTCTATATTCACCAAGGGATCACTTGATTATAGTTGCCTATACCTGTCATATGCTTCTTTTGTTTTCTTGATCAAACTTTCAATAACCTTTGTCATCCAAGGCTCCCTAATCTTGCCATCTTTGTCTTTTGCCCTTACCGGAACAGGCCGGCCCTGAACTCTTGCTGACTCTCTTTTAAATACACCCATTTGTCAGATGTTGTTTTATTCACAATCACTGTCTTAAATGGTTGACCACTTATTTTTTTAAATATTAACTCCTAATTCTTGTTCTAGATTCCTCCTAAGAGGATAATCCACCATGTCAGGATCCCTCAGGATCCTGTATGTTTCAATTAAATTGCCCCTCACTCATCTAAATGCCAGTGGATACGAGCCTAGCCTTCCAACCTTCCTCATAAGAGAACCTGTCCACTCCAGGTGTTTGTCTAACCTTCTCTGAATGGTTCCAGCTTATTAATGTCCTGTTTTAACTGAGTGGATGAGTACTGTACACAGTACTCCAGTGTTTTTCTCACCAATGCCCTGTGTAGCTGAAGAATAACCTCCACACTCCTGTTTTCAATTTCCTTGCAATTAACAGTAACATTCTGTTAACTTTCCTGATTATGCGCTCTATCAACACATTTTGTGAATCATGCATGAGAGCACCCAGATACAACTGCAGTCTATCACCTTCACATTTTCTGACACTATAGTTCATATGCTAGATCTTTGCCCATTTACTTAACTTCTATTCTTCTGTGGCCTCCTTCTGTCATCTTCACAACCTTTCCTACCCATCTTTGTGTCATCAGCAATTTAGCAACTATACCGTTGGTCCCTTCATCCAAGTCATTTATATGCATCATAAAAAGTTGAGTTTCCAGCTCTGATCCCTGGCAACTTATCATATACCTTTTGGAGATACAAGTATAATTCACCCATCAGTTCCTCTTTGTTGCTAGTGTCAAAGAATTTCAATAAATTGGCTAAATGTAATTTTCCTTTCACAAAACCGTAATATCTGATTACGTTGAATTTTTCTAAGCGCCCTGCTAATTCAGTAATATCATAACATTTTTCCTTTGACAGATTGAAGCTAACTAGCTTGTAGTTTCCTACTCTGTGTCTCTCCCCTCTTTGTATAAAGGGGTTAGATTTACAATTTCCAATTGACTGGAACCTTCCCCAATTTTGGAAAAATTAAAAATGAAGTGTAAAGAACGAGGCTGAGTCTTCCTTTGGCTAACCTGTGTGACATTTGCTCTTTTGTCATTTCATCCATTCAGAGTTTTATGTGAATACTGAGGCTTAGAAATTGCTTCACTTAGGTTTTTTTTGTTTTCAGGTGTGTTGGGGATCGCCTTAAAAAATTGTTTGCAACAGTTATATAAAGAACAAGAAATATGAGGTTTATAGAACAGCATTGTTGGATTTCCCTGCATCGCCCAGCATTGTCAGGTTATGTTGTTGCAAGCTTTCACTGTTTATTTCATTAATTTCATCAGTTTATTTAATTCTGTCATCATTGCCCTCACCACACTAAAATTCCTTATTCATCAAGGTCTATACTCTGGATACTGCAAAATAGACAGTACCTCTTGCTGGTCCCACAGATTTATTTTCCCATGTATCAGTACTTTTGAGCAACCTGACTTTAACAAGTTTTAGCCTTTTATGGAATTACCTGAGAAGCTGAAGGCTTGTATACCACTTTGTATAACTGTGATTTAATGCTACATGGTATGAGGATATGTGTAATGCTGTAAAAGCCTGTGCCCATTGCCTGCTTTTCTGAACTGAAGGATGAAGTCTCTTCTGTATAGAGTTTAGGCATCCCCTTTAATGCAGCAGTGAACTGCAAACTCTGAGATGTCAGAAGAGGTCAGTAGCAGTCACCTGGAAAAACCTGAGGCAAGAAACTGTGATCCTGACTTCCAGGGGCAAAGCATGAGAGAGAGAGAGAATGTACTTGAGTTGCAAGAAGACAGAGAACACAGATGGAATTTCAGCCCTTTGAGTAGCATAATTTCAGTGGGGGGACTGGGAGGCCAAGTAACATTAAAAGAGCAGAAGGCTAAGTGATTTTTAAAAAGTGAGAGACTGGGATGCCCAATAACTTAAAAAAAAGGGACACTGGGAGGCCAAGTGATTTAAAAAAAAGTGGGAGACTGGGAGACAGTGAGTTTCAAAGAGTGGCAGGCTGAGAGGGCAGGCACAGCCTGTTGCTGGCTGTCAGTGATGAAGTGTGACTTCATTGGATAGTGTGCAGGTGATGTGGTACTTTCCTTGTCCCTTCTGATTGGCCAAGGGAGTTAAATCAAGGGATATTAGTATAGCTGAAGGATGCAAATTTAAAATATTGATATCAAATCTAATTAATTAGATAGAACAGAGATAGCTTGGGCCAGCAATGTGTAGGAACTGGTGACACCAATGTGGTTCACAGTGACCACATCTGCTGCAAATGTTGCCTGCTCAGGCTTGGACTTGGTTAATGACTGGAGTCAGTGCTTCAGTTGCTGCGACATATTAGGGATGGGGAGTCTTACCTGGACACTGCTCCAATAGGCAATTATACCCCTTAGATTAATTACCTCAAATTTGATCCACAGTCAAGAATACAATGGTGTTTCTGCAGAAGGCATGTGAAGGGATCCAGAAGGTTATTCTGGTAGAGCCTCAGCCCTTCTCCTTATCTAATAAGTACATGGTTCTTGTTGGCTATTTGGATGAGGGTGGGGACTGCAGGGAGACCGCAAACTGGTAATGGCACATCAAAAAGGTATGAGAGAGCAGTGACACAGGATAGTAAAAGAATGAATGAAAATCAAAGTTTTGTAGGAAGGGGCAGAAAAAGTAAGCTCAAGTGACTGGCAGAAGTTGAATATGGAGTAAGTAAAGACTCTATCTAATGCCTGCAGCTTTTGCGACAAGCTAAATGAGTTTGACTTAATTGTTATAATGGAAATGTGGTTGCATTGTGACCAGAACTGGGAACTCAATATTCTAGTTTATTCCATGTTCCAAAAGAATAGGCAAAAAAAGGGAAAGAAGGTGGGTAACCTTGTTAATTAAGGAAGTTATCATTGTGATAGTGAGTAGTGGTATCAGTGCAGTGGACCAAGCTGTGGTATCTGTCTGGGTAGAAATATGGAAGAGCAGGGGAAACAGGATACCTCACAGTTGGCCAAAACATAAATGGGGAAATATCAAAGGCATACAAGAAGTAAAATGCAATTATCATGGGTGATTTAAATCTGAATATCGATTAGACTAATCAAACTGGCAAAGGTACAGTGGAAAAGGAATTTGTGGAGTGCATCAGGGATTGTTTATTAGAATAATATCTTACAGAACCTACCCAGGAATAGGCTATTATAGATTTGGTCCCATGTAATGAAGTAAGATGACTAAGCGATATTGAAGGTAAGGATCCTCTAGGAAGCAGTGATCAAAAAGTGATAGAATGCAGAATACAACTTAAGGGTGAACACCTCAGGTCCAAAACCAATATCCAAAAGAAGGAGTAGCAAGGGTAAATGTGGGACTCCTGAAGAGAGACTGAGGAATTAATAATGGGATATTGCAGATAATTTAAACAAATACTCTGCGTTAGTCTTTGTGGTGGGGACAGAGGAAATATCCTAAGGAAAGCAAATGGGCTGGATTCGAAAAGCCATGGAAGAATTTGTAAGAATTCCTATCATAAGGTATTGAAAAACCAATGGGACTAAAGGCACAAATAACCAGGACTAGTTGGGCTACATCCAAACGTTTTAAAGGAAATAGTTGCAGAATTAGTAGAGCCATTGGATGAAAGTTCATATAACTGACTTCCAGATGGATACTGGTGGATTCGAAAGTTGTGGGTGTGCTGTCCTTGTTCAAGAAGGGAGAGAGACAAACAGTGATGAACTAAACACCAGTTAGTTTAAATCTGTTACTGGGAAGATGCTGAGGATGATAATCAAACAAGAAGTAGTCAGTCATTTAGAGAAGTTTCATGCCATCAAACCAAGTTAAGAGAATACATTCAATAAGGTACCACATAAAAGATTGGTGTACAAGACAAGAGCTCACAGTATTGGGAGAAGTGTGTTAACATGGCTGGAGACTGGTTAACGCATAGAAGACAGTCAGAATAAACAGATCTTTTTTGTCCTGACAAGATGTAACTGATGGAGTGTCCTAAGGATCAGTTTTTTGGCCTTCAATTATTAGTGACTTGAAGGAGAGGGCATGGTGTCAAGTATCCAAATTTGTTAATGGCATGAAAATAGGTGGGAGGACATGTTGCGTTGAAGTTATTTGGATTTTGCAACAGGATATAGAAAGGTTGAGTGAGTGGGTGAAAATTTGGCAAATGCAGTTTAAAGTAGAAAAGTGTGAGGTTATTGCACCAGTAGGAGGAATCAAAAAGCAGACTATTATCTAAATTGAAAGAGACTGCAAATGAGTGGAGTGCAAAGAGATCTATGTGTTTTGTGCCTGAAGCAAAACAAGTTAGTATGCACGTGTTGTAAGTAATTAAGGTGGAAAATGGCACATTGGCTCTTATTGCTAGGGAGTTTGAGTATAAAAATACAAAAGTATTGGAACAATTATACAGGGCATTGGTGAGGCCACACCTGGGGTACTATATACAGTTTTGGTCCCTTTAAGAAAGGATTTACCAGCATTGAAGGCAGTCCAGAAGAAATTCACTAGGTAATGCTGGGATGAGAGAATTGTTCTATTACAAATGGCCAAAAAAAATTCATCTGAATACTTTGCAGCTTATAAGAATGAGGGGTGATCTTTTTGAAACATAAGGTCCTAAGAGGGCATGACAGATTGGATATTTCCACTAGGGGAGAAGCTCAAAACAAAGTAAAATAGTTACAAGATTAGGGGGCAGTTATTAAAAACTGAAGTGCATAGGCATCTCTTCTCACAAAGGGTGGTGAAACTCTGAAATTCACTATCCCAGAGGTTTGAGGAGTCTAGACTAAAAAAGGAGGTAGATGTATTAGGAAGATTGGGGAATTGAGGGCTATGTGGAACTGGCATAGAAGAGGCAGATCAGGCATGATCAGATTGACTGGCAGGGCAGACCTGAGGAGCCAGATGACCTCCTCCTCCTCCTATTTACTTGTGTTCATACTTTCTTGTTTTGTGAGTAAATAAAAACTCTTTTCGTCAAACCAATGAAGTTGAAAATCCCACCATTGTAAATGATGCTTATTACAATACTGTGGATGTTATTTGGGGAGACAAGTTACTTGACAGGCACGAAGACTAAGGAAAAAAGGGAGTGAAAGAGAGTAGGATGTGGTGGGAGAAGAGCTGGAAGACAGGAATTTACACTGGGAGTAAGAGAGATAACATTATGCCACATAATCTTCGTCTGAATCTAGAGTTGATGCCATTGATTGAAAACCAGGGTCCAGTTTGATCTACCATTTGTTTGGCTGCTGGCTCGTGGCAGCATCCTCTGGCTTTGCATCTTTGCCCAAATCTAGACCCATCCTAATGTTTGCTCACATCCTTCATTTCCCCTGAAATGGACTCATCTTGGCTTAGTTACCAACACTTGGAACAGGCAGAGGGCAAGGGATGGTGAAGCAATGACTGAACCCAGACCTGCTCACTTTCCCTTTGCATTTCTCATCTAAAAAAAATGTTAGTGTGGAAGATTAGTCAGGCCAGGCTGTTTGATAACAGAGCAATCGTTGGATGAAAAAAATTGGGATGTGCAAGAAGCCAGAACTGGATAAAAGGATTTAAACATGATGAGAATTTGAAATTATATTAATAGAGATTATAGGGGTAAAGCATTTTCTATTGGTTCTTTCAAAAATATTGGTATTCTATTACTTTTTGTCACCCAACTCTGAGACCTAGGACTCAACACCTCCCTTTGTAACTGGATCCTTGACTTTATAACAAACAGACCGCAATCAGTGAGCATAGGCAGCAATACCTGCGGCATGATTATTCTCAACACTGGTGCCCCACAAGGCTGCATCATCAGCCCTCCACTTTACTCCCTATACACTCATGACTGCATGGCCAGATTCTGCTCTAACTCCATTTACAAGTTTGCAGATGATACTACCGTTGTAGGCCGTATCTCACACAGCGATGAGTCGGAATACAGGAAGGAGATAGAGAGCTTAGTGGAATGGTGTCATGACAACAATCTTGACCTCAATGTCAACAAAAGAAGAGCTGGTTATTGACTTCAGGAAAGGGGGCGGTGCACATGCACCTGTCTACATCAACAGTGCTGAGG
>JARFYF010000052.1:23059913-23071729 GCA_030265395.1 Rhina ancylostomus | reverse complement strand
TAGCCAGTATCTGTACTTTAAGCACCAAATCATTGGTCTTGAAAGTAGTTCAAAGAAGGTCCCCATAATATTTGAAAGTTCAGATTAGATCCAGACATTGAACAACGGATCTTCTCAAAATTTAGATATGACATAACATCCCATAGCCATTTAACATGAGTGGTGAGGGGAGTAACTTTCTCCCATTTAAGCAACATAGCCCTCCTGGCTATAAGAGAAATAAAGGCCAATATGCGTAAGTTGGAAGTCTCCAGAATTATATCTTTTTCTCCAACAATCCCAAATAATGCAGTTAAAGGATTTGGCTTAAAATTTATTTTAAAAAGCATGGAAAAGGTTTGAAATACCTCTATCCAGTATTTTTCCAGACTCAGACATGACCAAAACATGAATTAAACTTGCATTTATCACAATAAGGAGATATATCAGAATAGAAACGTGATAACTTGTCTTTGGACAGGTGAGCTTTATGGATCACTTTAAATTGAAGGCGGGAAACTGTATATTTTGAAGAAAAAGTATCCAATACGCTATAGTTCGTGGATGGGACAATATATTGGGGAACAAAGGAGAGGGGCTTTTGTATGTTATTGCATTTGTATTATCATGTGAGAAGTGCATTGTCAGATCAAATATATTACTGTAAAAGCAGAAGTTCTGTGTACTTAAAACCATACAAATTTGTTTTCTTTGCTCTCAGCTTACGTTCATACACAGCCGAGAACAAGTGTCTTTGACCATTGACCTGCTGGACACTGAAGAGGAAAACTCAGATGATCCTGTGGAAGCAGAGGTATGCATAACATATTGACTGTAAGATCGAATGATACGGAGTTATCCCAAATGGGGATTTTGCCAATAACACATAGATTGGAGAATCCTCGAGATTCATTTTAAGTTCCATGTTTGAGCAAAATTTGTATTCTGTGTATACACACACACACACACACACACACACACACACACACACACACACACAAAATATTGTACATGTAAAAGAAAAGGGAATGCTTAGATTTTATTCCATGTGATGTTGTGCTTCCTGCATCATGCTCCTATTTGGACTGTCCCTTTCATTCCAACCCCAGGCTTGTATTTCACTGCAGCAAAACACAGCCCACATTCCAGAAAGAAATGAATGAATTCTGTGAGGTGATTTAGTGGCTTGCATAAATGGATTGGCTATGTTGACTGTCCATTTCCCTCCATACATGCTGCTTGACCTGCTGAGTTTTTTCAGCTTTTTGTGTGTTCCTCCAGATTCCAGCATCTGCAGTCTCTTGTGTTTCCGTCTGGCTACCAGAGGGAATGAGTTATGAACATCCAAACTGTGATTTGGTAATGCAGGTTAATTCCTTATGAAATTTGTCCAAAGTTAATTAAAACCTAAATCAGAAAGAAAAACTGCAGGTGCTGGAAATCTGCAACAAAACAGAAAAACTGGAAACACTCAGCAGGTAAGGCAGCATCTTCAGAACAGACGAAAGGAGTTAACATTTCACATCGGGGCCCTTCATTGGTACAGTCATGAAGGGTTTCCTTTCTGAAATGTTAACTGTTTCTCTTTCCGCAGGTACTGCCTGACCTACTGAATGTTTCCAGCAATTTTAGTTTTTGTTTCAGCAAAATCTATGTGGAGGTATGCATACAATTGAATCAAGTAACAAATATTTTGGGAACACTAAAAAGTTAATTATTTTTGTTCTTGTGTCCATGTGTCCATTAAATTTGGATACAATTACTTCAGTAATTTTGTTGCACTCAGGTGCCATTAACAGTGGAAACTGAATGACTGGTTGATTTAGTTTTGTGCTGGTATTGGTTGATGGAGGAACCTTGAAAACTGAAATAACTCAATTTTTTTTCTTCAAATAAGTTGAGTGAATTTTGTTTTAATATTTATTGAAATCACTAGAACTGGCATTTTAACCTCAGGCAGTCTAGCACTCTCTCAGCCCTCTAAATGGTTTCAGATATGATCAAGAACAGGATTACTATTTGAGTCAAGTCGAGAGATAGGGTTGCTACTTGATGAATCAGGCTGAAAACCTATATTATGCTTCTTTTTGGATGAAGTTTTACTGAAGTTCTCTTCACTTTTATTTTTTTCACCTTTTCCAAAGGAGTGCACCACCTCCTGAGTGTCCCAACTGGCTACCCCACCAGGTACCATGCCCCAGCTGCAGCAAAATCTGCAGGTCCCACGTTGACTCCTCAGCCACTTCAGAACTGGAGTGGAAACAAATCATCCTCAACTGAGGGACCACTTAAGAAGTAGTATGATGCGCATTGGTTGCCTTTTAAAAAAATTTGTTCTTCAGGATGTGGACAGCACTGACACAACTTCATTTATTGCAACATCAGTTGACTCTGATGTCGTGGCTCTGCCCTATACACTTTACTCTTTCAAGTTACTTTATTGTCATTCATCCATATGCTATAAAAACACATGGAGGAACAAAATGTCATTTCCCCCAGACTCTCACAACAGAGGACATACATAGAACAGAAAACATACAAGAAACGCAGACAAAAAAAATGTCATTTCCCCCAGACTCTCACAACAGAGGACATACATAGAACAGAAAACATACAAGAAGCGCAGACCAAAAAAATTTTGCAAGTACAAATAGTGCAAAAAATGGTATATACAGAATACAAAATTAGTTCAGGTTTAGTGCAAAACCGAGTTGGATGAAGGAAATACAGAACTCAGTGTGTTGCACTAAATGTTATAAACATGTTCAGCAGCAGCCAAAGTTCTTATACGCCTTTGTGCAAACCAGTGCTTTTGACGCAGCATTTTCTGAAACTGCCTCCAGGGTTTTCAGGAACCTGACAGCCTGGGAGGAAAGCACTGTTGTACAGACTAGTAGTTCTGGCCCGGATGCTCTGAACCAGTTGAAAGTGACCCAAACCATATAGGTTGTTGAAATTTATTTCTTCCAAAAAGCTTTGGGTCAGTTCAAATTTTTTAAGATGAAGAATAATCAGACAAATGTGAATCAAATACTAGAGGACATGCATTTAAGGTGGGGGGAGGGGGAGTTTAAGGGAGGTGCGGAACAAGTTTTTTATACAGAGTGGTAAGTGCCTGGATTGTGCTGCCGGGGTGGTAATGGAGGCAAATATGATAGTGGTGTTTCTGAGGTTCTGGGATAGACACATGAATATGCAGGGGATGGAGGGATATGGATCATGTGCAGACAGAAGAGAATTTAGTTTGATTTGGCATTGTGTTCGGTACAGACCTTCCAGGTAGAAGGGCCTGTTCCTATGATGGACTGTTATATGTTCTATGTTAAAATATTTGTTTTTATATGGTGCCTTTTATGTCCCATTCAGAATGTCCCACAGTGCTTTACAGCTCATGAAATACATTTTAAATGTAGTCACTGTTGCAATGTTGAACACATGGCAGCTGGTTTGTACATAGGAAGTTGCACAGTGCGCTGAACACCAGATATCAGTCAATTGTCCCAGCATGTCCTCCTCTCTCTGGGCATCCTGCCTGTGGTCCAGGCCATTTATCCCCTGTCCCCAGCATGTCCTTCTCTGTCCTGGCACGCAACCCCTGCCCTGGAATGCCCTCCTGGCACCCTGCAGCAGCGCACACAGCCCCCTGTCTGAGCATGTGCTCCTCTGTCTTGGCACAGTGCCTGTGGTCCCAGCCAGTCCTCACTTTTTTGCAGTACAGAGTGCCACACTAATTGGCCCCAAACACCCACAACGTCTGGTGAGGTGGAATGAGCTTTAAGATGAGAGTGAACCTTGGGCATTGTATTCTGAGGCCTCTTCTGGGATATCCTGACAGCCTTTACCTGTGTTCTAACAGTGTTTGGAAGTCTTTCATGGGCAATGATATTTTTAAAATATGGAAACAAAATTAAAAAAAGTAAAAGCATATTAAAACTTAAAAAAACATAAAAGATAGGTAAAGCAATTACATTAACAATGTCAACAACCCAGTTCAACAGACCAGAATATGGTCACAATTCCAATAGCAGCTCCTTGGTTTGAAGCTGCAGGTTAGATGAAAAGTGCATCTAGACCCTTCCCTGGGCAAGTTATCCCTCTGCCACTGGGCTCAATGATGGGTCTGATGGAGCAGGCAGTCAGTTGTGTGGAACTACCTACAGCACGTTTTGGACTTCTGCATTTGACTGCACACATAAGCTAGTCCGAGCTGTCTTGATGTTTCACTTCACAACTGCTGGCCCAATCTGAGCCAGTGTTTTTTTTTTGCTTTGTAAAGTTGAGTGAGGAATAAGTATTAGCCAGGATATCAAGAGTTAACCCTCCTGCTTTCCTTCAGAGTTGTACTATGGGATCTTTTATTTCCATCTGAAGGAACCTGAAGAGGATAAAAAGTGATATTCCAAGCAGTGCCATGTGTAGTACAAGAGTGTCAGCATAGATTTTTGTGTTCAGTTCTCTGGAATGGGTCTTGCACCTGGAACCTCCTTATTCAGATGCACGAGTTCTACCACTGAGCCCCAGCTGTCAATAATTGAAAGACATGTATTGATAAGCCATGAACTAAAAGAATAGCAGATTAGGCTGAAGGGTTAATTGAAGTGCTTTATAATGGACAGATTTCTGCTCTAGCTTACACTATACTTCATGGACTGCCGGTCTGGTGATTGCAATAGCTCTGGTACATGAGTGAAAACCTGGAAATGTTTGGCCTCCAATAAGCCAGATTCTTAAGGAAGAATAATGAAATAAAATCACAATATATGGCATGAGCGGAATGCCTAGAGGTTGTAGATCTTTGACCATTTTTATGGAGCTGTGTGATCGGTGAGCTGGTAGTGTATTTACTAGCTTTTATGTTTGGAACTTGTTAAAAAGTTCTGTTGAGAAGAAGAAATAATTCAAAGTGACTGATGACCCTGTAAGAGGTATTGAAGCTTTTAGGGACAGCAGATAATGGATCTTGACATAGGTACACAAGCTGCAAGACCAGTCTTTTAGATATTGGTATCATCTTGGCTGAAGGAATTGATTGCCTGCTGTTGGAAAATTAGAAAATTTAGTGGTACTTAGTGGTAGATGAGTACAGGTAGTTCTGCTACAACATGATTTGGATATAATGTGATTGATGAATTACGGAACACTATTTATTCTAAGCAGGCCGAATAGGTTATAATGCGATTTTGATAAGGAACTAGAACAGCTTCTACCCCACTGTGATAAGACTATTGAACAGTTCCCTGATACAGTGAGAAGGACTATGACCTCATGATCTACCCTGTTGTGACCTCGCACCTTATTGCACTGCACTTTCTCTGTAGCTGTGACACTTTACTCTGTACTGTTACTGTTTTTACCTGTACTACATCAATGCACTCTGTACTAACTCAATGTAACTGCACTGTGTAATGAATTGACCTGTACGATCAGTTTGTAAGACAAGCTTTTCACTGTACCTCAGTACAAGTGACAATAATAAACCAATACCAATACTATTGTCTGACAGTGTGATTAAAAACTGCAATTAATTTGTGATTACTTTTCTAATCCACTTTTACCACGTGCTTCATGATGGATTTCAGCATTTTACTTTTAATAGATTTCAGATTCCCTTTTTTCCTTCCTTCCTTTACTAAAGAGCAGTTTCATTTTTATGTACCCACAATTCTAAGATCCACAAAACAACTATCCACTAACAATGTGGTAACAACTCATTATTTTTGTACATATTTGTTGGCTTTGATAGAGCAAACCACATCAGAAATTTTCTAAATATGTGAATTAGAAATCTGGGAATTCACCCCATCAAGAATACTCTCTACAACCAAAGTGCAAACTGCTTCTTTTCTGGTTCCAAAAGATTGAAATAACCTGATTTTAGTATTTGGATAAGATTGACTCATTGTTCACTGTGATGAAAAAATCTATATCAAGGGCTGGTTTAAAAGTTAAGACTGAGAGGTTGCTTTTAACAGAAGAGACATTGGGTTGCTTGAGAATACCTTTTAGGAAGTAATTTGGCAGGGAATGTTTTGAATAAGAAGATAAAATAAATGAACTAGTTGGACCAGATGTCTTTCCCTGTTTAGAATAACTGATATTGAAAGAGTAAATAGTATTCATTTCTGTGTATCCAAATTAGTTGATTCCTTTTTGTTAAGATCTCATACTCTTAAAATATCTGGACTGATAAATATTTGATAATATTTTTCAAACCTTTTTCTCACTTTGGGCAGTGAAGTTTTGCATTCAAGTCATTAATCAATACATTTTCATTATTCATTCATGGCTTATTTTGGCAGATTACAATCTGAATTCTTATTTTTTTTGTAATAAAGATTGGCACCAAGGACTAAATTCAGCCAGTCTTCTTTTGACATTGGTCCTATTTTCATGGTGGGGCTTAAAATCAGTATCATATTGCATAACCACCAAAAATTAAAAGTGAAATGAAAATGAAAACAATTGAAAGCCAAGGTGCAGCTCAGCCTATTGTCCACATAGTTAACCTACTGATCTCTTGCCCCTCCTCCCACTGTTTCCATCTGCTCATCATCTCTCCCTTATCTGATTCTACTTATCACCTTCCTTACTTGTCAGATTCCAGTTTCTGTAGCCTCTTGTGTCTCCACAACACTTTCCAGTCTCCGTCTTTACCTTCACCCTCCCCTACCTGCCTCCATCTGCCCCCTTGCTTTCTTTCTCCTTGTCAGTGGCTACCTATCACCCACCAGCTGCTGCCTCCCAACTCCACCTGTTCCTCTCTCCCACCAGGTTCCATCTGCATATCATCCCCCTCCCCACCTGGTTCCACCTATCACATGTTGGCCCCTGCCTCACCCCTCCCTTTCACCCCCTTATACTGGCTGTCTCCTCTCTACACTCTCAGTCCTGATGCAGGATCTCGAAATGAAACGTCGACCATCTCTCTGCCTCCACGGATGCAGCCTGACCCGCTGAGTTCCTTCAGCAGTTTGTTTTTTGCTCTAGATTAAAGCACCATAGTTTCTTGTGTCTCTGCTTATATTCTTTCTGAAGGTTGTATTGAATTCCAATAAAGAACAGAATTTTTAATCACTGAAGTGAAATAATTTGAGTTATTGTTATCACAGTAAAACTAAGTAACTATTTTATCCTCCCTTCTCCTTTCTTGAAATTTTATTCTTCCTTTTTCACAGTCAACTTTCAACTACCTCGCTAAGCATTGTATGGCAATTGCCTCACTCATTTCAATCAAAAGGGAAGTAAAGGAAAAGTATGGAAAGGTGTTCAGAATAAAGTCAATGCTTAATACTAGTAAGTGCAGTGGAAATCAAAGATGTGATCTAAAAGACAGTGGACTGAGTTGTTTTGGCATGTACCACGAGACTTAAGGACAGCTTCTACCCCACTGTGATAAGACTATTGAACAGTTCCCTTGTACAATGAGATGGACTATGACCTCACAATCTCCCTTGTTGTGACCTTGCACCTTATTGCACTGCACTTTCTCTGCAGCTGTGACACTTTACTGTTATTGCTTTTACCTGTACTACATCAATGCACTGTGTATTAACCCAATGTAACTGCAATGTGTAATGAATTGACCTGTACGATTGTTTTGTAAGACAAGCTTATCACTGTACCTCGGTACAAGTGACAATAATATACCAATACTAATATCATTATGAAATTACAGGGAAGAATTTTTCCATGTTTAGTGCAATGTTCACAGTACTACATATGACTGATCATATTTCCTGTATTAAAATTTTTGATGGATTGCAGGATATTAACACCACAGCTCTTTGTAAGTCTAGTTATATCATCATTTAAAATCTCTCTTTAAACCATTATGCTGAGTTTTGGTAGAGGTGAAGGTGTTGATTGCTTTTAGATTGCATCAAGTTGGTTTGCTGCCCATAAAGGATGTTGTGTCACTATTACCTTACTGGCATTCAGAATTTTGGCTTGGAGGGTGTTTACTGTAGCATCTGTTTATGTGGTGCAGTCTGTTATTTGATTTACCATTCACATTGATGTTCCAATCTCTGTTTACTTCCTTCTTCTCATATCTCCACAATTCCTTGGTGTGATCTTGAATGAGAAATAGGTTAATGTGGCCTGATTATGATTACAGGAAGTATACACATGTATAATTATACAGTAGTATAATTAGGGTACATTACAAAATAGGTAACAACAGGATGTACAATAAGGACTATTAATTTAACAAGTGACCATGAAATGAACAGATGTTAATGAAAACCCATCTAGTTCACTAATGGCCTTCAGGAAAGTAAATCTGCAATCCTTGCCCAGAATAACCTAAGTATATTTGCAGAATGACTGGAGATTGATCTTTAATTGCCTCTTCAGATCAGACACTTTTAGGGATGGACAATAAATGCCTGCATTTCCAGTGCTTACCAGATTCCATGAACTAATACATTTATTTAAAAAAAAAGTAAATGTCAGCCCAGTTTGACTTTGGTATTCACTGAGACTAGAAATTAAATATTATTGAGGTATTAATGGGGATCTATACCATATCATTGTTCAGTAATCTAGCATTCAACAAGTTAGATTAGATCAGGATTTTCCATGGAAATCTTTGTTAACCTGGCGTATGACAAAAAAAGCAAATAAATGTAAGTAGTTAAAGAAATCAAATTTGGAGGTCAAACTCTAAACTAAAAACAGCACATTTTGGAAGATACCCAGCCAGTTCTGTTTGCAACTGCGAGTGGAAAAACAGTGTTAGGGTTTTAGGTCAATGATCTTTTTATCTCATTTTCATCAGATTTCAAATTTTGGAATTGTTCATGAAGGATGAATTACAGAAAATTTCATAATTACTTGATCTGTGCTTACTTGCAGAAAAAGACTAATTTGGTTGGAATATATATAGGAGTTAATTTCTTCCAGATGAGTTTGTTAACTGTTATTTACTTCTTGGCTGTCAGTTCCACCACTCTCTAGGCCTTTGCAGCCACACCCTCTCCTCCACAACTAACTCATTCCTACTCCCTCTGCCCCACTAATCTTCT
The DNA here is from genome assembly GCA_030265395.1 of Rhina ancylostomus. Lineage (NCBI taxonomy): Eukaryota > Metazoa > Chordata > Chondrichthyes > Rhinopristiformes > Rhinidae > Rhina > Rhina ancylostomus. The sequence continues at coordinate 23,062,724 of JARFYF010000052.1, read as the reverse complement.
TCCATGTGGCATTTTGTTCATTTCACTCTCCCCTCCTACCCCCATCATCTCCCAGTTTGATTGTCACCCTCTGATATTCTTCCCATCCATTTCCAATCTGATGTTATATTCATTGCCTCCAAAATCTCCATGTTCCCTGGTATCTGATGGGAGATTGCAGAGGGAAGGTCTATTCAATCACACACAATACCTTGTGCTTCATATAGAACCATAGAACAATACAGCACAATACAGGCCCTTCGGCCCACCATGTTGTGCTGTCTTTCAAACCACACCTAAGACTATCGAACACCTTCCTCCCACACATCCCTCTATCTTAAATTCCTCCATATGCCTATCCAACAATCTCTTGAACTTGATCAACGTACATGTGCTTGAATAATGCAGTCTGGAGCTTACACAAAGTTAACATGGGCTCCCATCATTCTGAACTACTATAAAATTCTAGACACTTTTCTTGAATTCATTTATCTCCTGATTAGTTTCCTATATGAACAAACTTTCTATTTTACCAATCTGAGTAGAAGGGAGTAAAGATTACATGGGTAGTGTACAAACTAGTGCCTGAAAATTCCAAGCACATTGTTTGCACAATGTGGTTAGAAGTTCAGGACTGCATGTACATTAGTTGCTTAGTGGCTTTCTTCGTGCACACATAAAACATTAACTGAGGAAATGAATACTAAAGAGCACTGGATAATTTAACTTTTCATTGTTATCTAAATGAGTCCTTTGAGGTTTATAGGGAATATAGGAGGACAAAAAGGGGCCATGAAGTGATCTCTGCAAGTAGGATTAAGAAGTCTAAAATCTTTTATAAATACATTTGAAGCAATAAACTAGCCAGTAGGTCCCCTCAGGGACCAAAGGGAGAATCTATGCATGGAGCCAGAAGATATGTGAGGTTGTAAATGAATGCTTTTCATCAGTATTCAACAGGGAGCATGATGTAGAGGCTGGAAAGTTAGGGGAGCAGTACACTGATATTCTGGAGCATGTCTGTATCAGGAAACAGGAAGTGAAATATTGGCACACAGTAGGGTGGATAAATCTCCAGGGCCTAACAGGATCTATCCCAGGATGCTAAGGAGATTGTTGGTGCTCCGTTGGAGATTTTTGCATCTTTTTTAGCTATGGCTGAGGTGCCAGAAGACTGGAGGATACAAAATGTTTTCCCATTTAAAAAGGGCAGTAGGAACAAGTCTGGAAACTACAGGCTGGTGACCCTCACATCAGTGGTAGGGAATTTGTTGTAGAAGATTCTGAGGGACAGGATTTATGTTCACTTGGAAAGGCAGGAATAGTGAACATGGTTTTGTACAAGGGAGATCATGCTCACAAATATGATTGAGCTTTTCAAGGAGGTAACTAAGAAATTTCATGAAGGCAGAGTAGTAGATGTGATTTACAAGGCATTTGATAAGGTCCTGCATGGTAGGGTGATGAAGAAAATTAAGACACAAGGGAACCAAGGCATATTGTCAAACTGGATCCAAATTGGCTTGGTGATAGGAGGCAGAAGGTAGTGGTAGATTGGTGTTTTTCTAACTTGAAGTGTGCAACAAGTGGTGTACTATAATTGATTAATGAGAATGCAGGTGATCAGATTAGTAAATTTGCTGACAACATGAAAATTGGTGGAGTTGAAGATAGGGAAGAATATTGTCTAAGGATACAAAGTCAAAGTCGAACATAGATCAGCTGGAAAGTTGGGCAGAAAAGTGGCAGATGGAACCTAATCCAGACAAGTGTGAGGTAATGCACTTTGGGAAGTCAAATTCCAGTAGGACATATAGACAAATAGCAGGGATCTTAGCAGCAGTAATACTGAGGGATGGTAGTGTTGAATGCTGAGCTGTAATCAATAAACAGCAGCCTGACACATGATTTGCTGTCATTGAGATGCTCCAAAGCAGAGTGGAGAGCAGTGAGATTGTATCTGCTGTAGACTTCTTATACCATTAGGCAAATTGCAGCAGGTCCTGGTCCTTGACCAACCTCTCAAAGCACCTCATCACAGTAGATGTGAGTGCCCCCTGCTTTTCTTGGGTGCCAGTATGATTGCTGTCCTTTTGAAGCAGCTGGGAAACTTGGACCACAGCAGTGAGAATTTGAATATGTCCTTGAATACTCCAGTCAGTTGGTCGGCAAAGATTTTCAGTATCTGGCTAGGAATGCCATTGGGGCCTGACTACTTGTGAGGGTTCACCCTCTTGAAGGATGTTCTGATGTCACCCTCCGAGAATCTCCTAGTTCATCCAGGGCTTCTGGTTCAGGAAGACTCGGCATGTTCTCAAAGGCACGCACTTATCCATGCAGGTCTTGATGAAGTCAGCAACAGCCATGGCATATTCATTCAGATCCACAGATGAATCCTTGAATATGGCCCAGTCCGCCAATTCAAAGCTGTCCTGTAACTGCTCCTCTGCCTCCCTTGACTGTACCTTCACAATCCTCACCCCTGGTGCTGCGATTCTCAGTCTCTGCCTATACACCAGGAGTAGAAGGACAGCCAGGTGATCAGACTTGTCATTTTTAGGCAACACCCACAAAATGCTGGAGGAACTCAGCAGGTCAGGCAGCATCTATGGAGGGAAATAGACAGTTGACTTTTCTGTTCGAGATGCTTCATAAGGACTGGAAAGGAAGAGAGCATAAGCCAGAATAAGAGGGTCAGGGGAGTTGTACAGGCTGGTAAGTGATAGGTGAGTTCAGATGAGAGGGGGAAGAGAGGTGGGTGGGGGAGGGGGAATGAAAGGGAGTGTTACCAGAAGCTGAGAGGTGATAGGTAGGAGAGGCAAAGGGCTGAAG
>JARFYF010000052.1:22992450-23009331 GCA_030265395.1 Rhina ancylostomus | reverse complement strand
AAGGAGATACTTGGATTGGAAGCAGCGCAGAGAAGTTCATTCCAGGGATGAAAGGGTTCACATGTAAAGAGCCTATACATGGAATTTAGAAGAATAAGAGTTGATCTTATTGAAATATTCTAAGCGGGATTGACAAGGTTGATTCTAAGACAATGTTTCCCGCAAGGAGGTGTCCACAATTAGGGTTTATATTTTCTCAAAAAGAGCTTGTCCATTTAAAATGGAGCAAAGGAGGAATTTCTTCTTTCAAAGCATCTTGACTATTTAGAACTCTTTACTCAGAGAGTTGTGGAGCCAGAGAAATTGATTTATATTCAAAAAGGAGAATGACGTATATCTGAACTACAAGGGAGTTGAGGGGGATGGGAAGAACATGGGAAGGCTGAGGATAAGATTGGATCAGCATGATCTTATTGAATGACGGAGCAGGAACAGGGATCCAATTGGTCGTCTGCCCCTGTTTCTTATATCCTTATGTTTTCAAGAAGGAGAAAGGAAATTTAAAAAAAAATCTGTGTATGGGCAGAGCAGTAACAACCTGGATTCTGTACCTTTGAAAGGAACCAACTGAAAGGAAGCCTCATAAGTAATGTGAGAGATTAAATGGCCAAGAAAATATGAATCCAAATCAATACCTTTACTGTAGAATTTGGATATCATTTGGCTTCTTTCATTCTTGCAAAATGGCTTAACAGCAGATCATGTTTGGAGATGGTCTTGTGCCCCAGGAACACCCAGTATTGGGTGTGGCCATTCTTCTGGTGTCTAGAAAAGTTGCTGAAAGTAAACACTTTGCTTATACTATTGGCCCTGTTGAAAAATTGAGCTATCCTGAGTAGTGTAGATTCTGGGTCTTGTTAATAATACGTGGATTTGGCCCAACAAACTGATAGACAGTTTTGTTTAATGTACAACTTAAATTGTGGACAAGCAGCTGTTCTAGTTAGGACTGTATGGCATTCTGCTGAGGAATGTGATTGCAGCCAATTCCATTGTTATTCTTATCCTTAAAGGCCTTCGGATTAATGCTGCCAGGGCACGTTGCATGAAGTTTTTCCATTGGTAATGTAACAGGTATCTCTGAAAGCATAGTGTTCTTGCTACAGTAATTCTAATTAAACTTAATGTCCAACTTAGCCCTTGATCTTCAATTTAGGGTGCATGTTCTGTTGGAGGTGGTCAAATCATATCAATAAATGGGCGTAAAGGAATTTCCAGCTCATTATATAATGTGAGTATTAATGAATGAATAGTTCAGAATGAAGTTGATCCACATTTAGATTATTCTTTAAGACAGTGAAACAAAATCCTGAAAAAAAAAGGTATTTAGGTGACATGATGACTAGTAGATGGCCTAATTTTTATATGCTACTATGACTAAAGTGGTCTTTTCATCTACAATGATCTTGCCTCCTTTTGAATTGACGTTTCAGCTGTGATCAACTAATTTAGTACAGGCCTCTTGGAAGGTTTGGGAGTAAGTGTGATCTACAGCATTGCTGAAAACTGTGCAAATACAAAACAGCATCTTGTTTTCCACCATGCATAATCTTATTTTGCCTTAACTTCAACATAGCAATGCAGGCTGCAGATTTGCCAAAGTCCCAGTTCACCCTTGTTAGCTTCCCTCAGATAATTAAAGGAACTAATGAGCCTATTACAGTCCAAGTTAAAGATGATCATGTTAACGACTCACTGGATTATTTTGTTAGCCTATAATTTTATTCTACAATGATTCTCTTTAGTATGTTTCAGACTATGTTCTGAACTGGGCGTATTTTAAGCGTTTTGTTGATATATCAATCTGGAGACGCATGTTATCAAAACTCATCTCAGGTTTTGTGCTTCACAATCTGTTCAGTCAGAGTTCATAGAGTTGGATTTATTCCATGTTATTGCTTTGTTTTGCCTTTGGCAAATGTGGATATGCAGTCACTGTGTATGGTTTAAAACAAATACTTGAACAAATCAACAGAATTAATAGATTTTACTTCTTGTGTGTTTTGTAGACTTCAGTTACTTCTAACTGATTTAGTACCTGATTTTGTGTGTATTATTAAGTGTATATACATATAGAGCAATAGTTTCTGAGCCATTTCAATATGGTTCGAGTTGGTACTACACAGCTGACTAAAACAAAACGTGCAGTGTTGGATTCAAAATCGAGATATATGTAGAATAATGGAATGATACAGCATGTCTTGCTGGTTCTTTGAAGAGCTGGCCAATTACTCCTACTTACCTGCTCTTTCCCAATAGCCCAGCAAATATTTTGTTTTCAAGTATTCATTAAATTTCCCTCTATGAACTATTATTGAATCTGCTTCTAACACCTCTCCAGGCTGTGCATTCCAGATAGTGGCAAGTTTTCCTCTTATTTATTTATCCCTTTCTCTTGTTCCCTTAGGTTAGATTGCCATTTACCTTGTCTATTTCCTTTAGTTACTAATCCTTTGAGGACTGAAAAAAAGATTTTTTCTTATTGAATGTATCAAAATGCTCCAGGACTTTGAATACCTCCAAATAGGAAGGAAAGGAAATTTCAGGGATTTGGGGATAGAATAGTGGAGTGAGAGGGGAGGGAAAAGGGGCAGAGGAGAGTTTCTGGGATGAGCTGGATTGGTCATCAAAAGACCACGTATATTCCTGATGTCCTCTTTCCTGCTCTATGCACTATTATATTTTTCTCTCAATTCATCCCTATACTGACATTCTAAATCTGTTCTGCATCCTCTCTAAGACCTTGACAAAATTCTTGAAGTGTAGCACTTAGATATATATTCCAATTGGGGTCTAACCAATATTTTGTAAAGGTTTAATCTAACTTAATAAATAATACATTCTGTTCTTAAATCTCTTTAGCAGTTTTTGGTCAACATGTCTTTCCACCTTCAAAGACTGATGAATACAGATCACTTTGTTCTTCCACCCTCTTTAAATTGCCTCTGCACATTATTCAGAACCAAATGAATCTTTTCCGTTTTCTTTCCATAAAATTTCACTTATAACATGTGTGTGTGTCCATCTTACCTTTGTTTATGTACACCTGATGTCTCCTGGAGTTCTCTTCACTTCTAAGCACATTTGTGAGTTTTTGTGCTCTGCATACTTTGAACTTATGCATAAATACAGATCTAGGGCATCCCTATATATCCACAAGATCAGTAGTCCCAGTATTTGGTGAACAGTACTGTATGCTCCAGTCTGAAGCCATTCAGCATCACTGTTGGCTTTCAGTCTCTTAATGAATATAATAACTGTTCCTTAATTCCTCTGGGCCTTAATTTTGCCAGCAACTCTTTTGTCTATTTTTCAAGAACCTTTTGAATGTAACCAGTATAACATAAAGTAACCTAACTAGCTTATCCAAACCCTTTGATGCTTTTCAGAAATCCAGATTCAACCCTTTGAATGTGTTGGTGATGGTGATATTGCTAATTCCATGTTTGACCTTGGTTTCATGCTTCCACAATTTCCTTGGCCCTAGTAACACAGGAACCATCAAATTCTATGGAATTTTAAAATAATTTCCTTCTATTTATTCTTGTAGTTGTCTAAAGTCTTGGTACTCAGTTTCTGCTGCTTCTTCTGATCAGTGCCATTGCCACTCCTACTGAGAGAGAGATACATGAAAGTGCTCAGGAGGTGGTCAATGTACTATCCTTCCAAGTATGAGTGAAACCATGCTTTAACAGTAGACATGCAGTGCGTTTATACATGCTGAGAAGAATGAGATAGCTGTGATAATATGATGTTCTCTTTTTTCCAGCTGGGTGAGGTGGCAGCAGTGCAATTAAGAGGAAAAGAAGGTGCAGGCATTAAATAAACTCCAACTGTGTACCAGGAATTGAGAGCAGGTTGAAATGAAGGTTGAACTTGAACATTAAATTCTTAAGTTAGCATTTTTTCTTGTGTTTTTTCCATTTCTTTCCACATACATTCTGCTATTGTTTGAGTGTTTATCCTGTATTTCTCACTTCTTCTATATTTAAAAAAACCCCTCTTGGCTTCAAATTATAGTTGAGCATTTTTGATTTTCACCGACACATTGAACAAATAGATCCACTGTACATGTTGTGAGGATTGAGGTAGGGGTTCTTATTTTTGAAGTTGCCTATAAAATTTAGTGACATCCATGTGACTGTTTGGTATACAATAACTGACGGACCTGTGAATGCTTCTCAATGTTAGTACAAGCTAATTTACCACTTGCTTAGACAAACTCGGTGACCTTTAGAATCATTAGCAGTGAGAATTGTATGAGATTTTGCTTTAATTGAGAAATATTGCTGAAGTCTAGAATACCACTAAATTGGGCAGAGAAGAGCAGTTGAAAGCAGTGTTTTGGTCATGCCAACCTTACGTCTTACTAGTTTGTAAACTGAAGGACAAGAAAGCAACTGAAGATATCCCATTACTTTAAAATATCCACAAAGAATATTGGTGTATACAGTGACAAATGAGTCTTGACTTCAGTGTTTGAAGTTGCAAGGAGGGAGGAAGGGCATAAAGGATACTCTGTTAGCCAGTAAAATGAAAATCTATTGGTGGAAGGTGTGGCTCAGGTATTCAATGGTTACCTTACTTCAATGAGAACCCAAGAAAGAAGATTTGGCAAAGCTGTGATAAACGAAGTTGCTGGGATAACAACTGAAATTTAAAAAAAGATACAGAGGAAGTGCTATAAAGGTTCACATTACTTAAAGTGGATTCACTCATTCAAGATGGGATGCAGCCTCTGTTATTGAGGGAAGAATGGGGAAAAACTGCAGAGCTCCTGGTCACAATCTTCCAATCCTTTTTAGATACAGTGATGGTGCCTATAAATATGAAATGCTTATTTAGAAAAGTGGCAGTTGAATTAGGAGGCAGGCTAAATCTGACAATTAGTGGTGAGGAAACTTTTAGAAACTGTAAAGTGGGGGAAAAACAATCACAGCTGCTTGGATGAAAAAAAGGGCAAATTGAGTTTGGCTAACATTGTTGATTATGTAACTGTGAGGGTTGATGAAGGCAATGCAGGTTATGTATTTAGATTTGCAAAAGGCATCAAGGCTCTCCATGAGGCTTATCAACAAAACAGAAAAGCATTAAATAAAGAGGACAGAAAATCTACACAAATATAGAATTAGCTAAGTTGTGGTGATTCAGTGTGGGAGATATATGGTGGTCGGAACATTTTTTATGGATTAAGATCCACAATGCACTGCCTGATAAAGATGTTTTATTATTTTTCTGTCATCAGAATGTGGGCCTCACATTTGGTGCCAATCCTGCTATACCCCGGAACTGAATGAATGCCCTTCAACTCAGTAGGCAGTCAAAAATCAACTGCTTTGCGGTGGGTCACATAAGGTTAATGAGACTGGCAAGCACAGCAAATTCCCCTTACTGAAAGACTTAATAAACTACATGGATTTGTACAACAACTGGTAATTTCATAGTTACCATTAATTAATCATAGCTTTTTATCCCAGATTTTCTTTAATTATTTGCATTTAACTCCTATAACTGCCATTGTGGTACAGGAACTTGTGCCTCCAAATCAGTAATCTTGGCCTCTGGATTATGATCCACTTACTTAAACATTTCACAAATGATATAGGTTCAACAGGACACTCCAAAAGTGAATTGGATAAATAATTGAAGGAGAAAAAAACGCAGCAAAGTGGGAAGAGTGAGGCAGTGAAACTAACTGGATAACTTAGAGAGCAATTGCTGATTCAACAGAACATTCTATTTCTGCTGTTCTGTTTTATTATAAAAAATTCTATTTAAAGCTAAAGAAATAATGAGTGAGGACATTTAATTGGAGAAATTAAATTAATTAATTCCTGAACTGCAGTTTTCCCGCTACCATATTTGGCAGAGCCCTTGATCGCATCCCATCTATTTCCCACCCTCTGCTCTTATCCCCATTCCATCTGGAAAAAGCAAGAACAAGAGTTCCCCCAGTTCTTCCTTTCTACTCCACCAGCCTCTGCATTCAAAGGCTCATCTTTCAGCATTTCTGACCACTTCAACAAGATTCCATATATTCCCCCTTTCAGCATTTCAGTATTTCAAAGTGATTGCTTCCTTCCCAACTCCCTGGTCTGCTTTTCCATTCCCACCTACTATATCCTGTTGTGTGGCACTTTCCCATGTAGCCACAAGAGATGCAACACCTATCCTTTCACCTCTTCCCTTCCCACCAGCCTGAGTCCCGAACAGTTATTCCAGATGAAGCAGCAATTCACTTGCACTTCTTCCAATCTAGTGTTTGGTGTTCACAATGTGATCTCCCCTAACTGGAGAAATGAAACACAGATTAGGTGATCACATTGTGGAGTGCCTGCATTCAGTGTGAGGAGTGCCCCTGAGCTTCCAGTTGCCTGTCACATAAATTCATCATCCCATTTCCATTCTGACCTTTCTGTCTGTTACAACAAGGCCCAACACATACTTGAGGAACTCATCTTCAATTCAGGCACATTGCAGCCTTCCTGACTCAATATTGCATTCTCCAACCAAACGTAATTCGCTTTTTCTTTCTGTCTGTATCAGAACTGTCCATTTCTGCCTGTCATTATTTTGGCTTAGTATCTCTTGTTTTATTTTGTATAGTCTGGCTTGCTGGGCATGTCCCATAGCCTTGATATTAACAACACGTTACAAGACAAAGAAGCGCACAATAGTGTAGGGTAGGCACTGTAGTGTAGCGGTTAGCGTAACACTTTACAGCGCCAGCAACCCCCACATTCCAAAGACGTACAGGTTAGGAAGTTGTGGGCACGCTGTGTTGGTGCCGGAAGCGTGGTGACACTTGCAGGCTGCCTGCAGAACACTATGCAAAAGATGTATTTCACTGTGTGTTTCGATGTTCATGTGACTAATAAAGGTATCTTATCTTTCTATCTGCTACTCCTACTGCTACATTGGTTCATTTGGTCTCACCCTATCAGAGACATTACCTTTGCTCTGCCCATCCCTTCCCCACCTTCTTGGCTACTGAAAAGCTAATTTGTTTTCTCTTTCTCAGTTCTGATGAAGGATCATTGACATGAAACATTAATTGGTTCTCTTTCCACAGATGTCTGACCTGCTGAGTGCTTCCAGCATTTTCTGTTTTTGATTCATAATATAACTTGTTGTTCTTTTGGTGTTACTTGCACAGGACGTTTGTGACTGATTCCAGTGCTTTGGTTTCAAGCCTATTTTAATGAAATTGCTCTATAATGAAGCAGATTCAGTCCATGTTTAAAACATAAGAAGTAAGAAGAGGATTAGGCCATAATGCCCCTCAAGCCACTTCCGTCAATCCATCAAAATAATTGCTGAACTTCTGCATCAATTCACTTTCGTACTTCATCCCCATGCAGTTAAGGGTTTGATGTACAAATTCAAATGATGGTATTTTTTCTGTACTGTTGTTGAAACTTGTCCCATAAAGCAACCTCCACTTGCTGTCCAACTGAGCATTCAAGTAACTGTCACCAAATGTCAAAAAGCCTTCACTGTCTTTCCCTTAGCACATGAATCTTTTTGACAATTTTGTCTGATGTCATGTCTCTAGGGAATCCTGCCTTGCAATACATGAAACTAAAAACCTTCATTTGAGCCCTTTCTACCATGCCTGGCCCCAGATTAAAGTCTGATATCTCTAGATCTGATGTCATCTGTTTTGGCTTGCATTATAATATTGTGATCCTCAAGTATTTTTAAGTTTAAGTTAAGACCCACCTCAAAGAAAGCTGTTAGCCAAAAAGTTATACCCGTATGATGGCTGTTATTTAATTTGAGCTACAATTGTACAACAGGAGATAATATAATAGGATTTTTATTATTATCTCACAGACATTGGGATTTCTAGCCTTGGGAATCCTGTCATGTAGTAAAAGATAATAAAGAGCAGATCTATCCACTGATTTTGTACTGGAAGGAGAAGGGATGTTTCCTCTCAGCCCAACTGGGCCCATGATGAGACCTGTGTGATTAGCTGAGATCACCCTTATACCACACCCTTCTAACCCACAGACATCCTTCTATGATATCCCATTTTCTTCCCCACGATGTCCAGTTTCTCTCCAATCCTCTCAACGACGTCCAACCACAGGACCCTCCACTCTGTCTCTGCCTGTAATGTCAAACCGTCCTGAAATTGGTTCCCGTCTGCCTACCAGGGATCATGGAATCTATGGAAAAAAAAGATATTGTGTAGTTAATTTTTGCAGGACATCTGAGAAACACATACTTCCTGATTTTCCCCCTCATATCCAACCTCCACATTTCTCTCCTTAGCCCCAGTGAATAATGAGGCCAAAGGGTTGAATTAATTCTCAGATAACTTTCAATAATTACTTTTTAATCCTACCACCACTCATATAGTTTAGAATAAAAACAGAAAACACTGGAAACACTCCTGTGTCCAGGCCAAATCTGCAGAAAAAAGAGTTTAAGATTAAAGAACCTTCATCAGCAGTAGTTTTGGGTAGTTTCCATAACTTTCTGGGAGGAGAAAGCTCGATCTGCAATTTCCTTTCTGTAAAGAAGTGCTCCCTGATGCCAGCTCTGGGCAGCCCAGTTTGGATGTCAAGATAATATAATAAGATAAGATCATTTTGTTCTGGACTCTTCCACCAGCTTAATTAGTTTCTCTCTGCCTGACCTGTCCAATATTTTAAATATTGCACAAACTTCTCAATTACATTACCTCTTAATCCCCACACTTGAGGGATTGCAAGCATAGTCTATGCAATCTGTTTTAGCCAATACTTATGGCTCAATCCACACCTTAAAAGAGAATATCTGATCATTAGTGCATTTCTGTTTGAGGGAGCTTGCTTTGTACAAATTGGCTGATGTGTTGCCTATATTTTGAAAAGAACCACACCTCAAAAGTAAAGTGCTTCATTGACTGTAAAGATTATGAGTTACAAAGAGAATGGAATGTACACTTTAGAAATGTACATTGATGTATTGCTGCCAAGGAGATGATAAGGGTACCAAGAATGATTTAATCTCTTTAATTTAAGGAAGAAGAATAAAATCTGTCAGATGCAAGTCCTGATCATTATCCAATGCACAGCTGGAAAATGTACATCTAAGAAACATTGGGTGTGAACAGAATCTAGTTGAGTGAAGACTACCATATTTGAATAACCCATTATCTTTCAGAGAGTTCACATGAGCTTACACATCAGGGTGGGGTGTCAGAGACTTTATTATGGTCCTGAAACCATACCTCTGTATGAGTCAGTGCTCTAAGATAAAAGAAGAAATTCTGAGGTGTATACATGCAACCTGTAAAATGATTTAGATCAGCTGAGGTTTGCCAGACATTGGACTACATTAGTTTGTACTTCATTATTTCAAAGTATTGCTTAAACAACAGTAAGTACAAAGAATTTTATGCAAAAATTTTTCCTTCCTTCAACATTCAACCATAAATGGAAATAAATGTTGATAATTTCTCGCCAAAGGTAAATGTTAGGAATAGCTGTGTGAAAAAGCTCCAGTAGGAACAGGCAACTTCTCTCTTTGAGTCTGAGAATGAATAATAAATGGCCTTGCTTTCAACTTCAGTTGTGATTATAATTTGCATGGAGATTCCAAATTAGCTTTGAGAAATACTAATGTTAAAATAGATATCTCAAACATTACTAGTCAAAATATTTTTGCCAGAAATTGATCTTGATAGCATCATTTTTTGGACACATTTCAGATGTGTTACTTTCAAATTCATGAAAAAACTTGTAAAAATCCCAATCACAAAGAATAAGGTATTGGAGAAACTCATGAGACTGAAGATGGACAGATTGCTGGGACATGTTAGCCTGTACCCAAAGTTTTTAAAAGAAGTGGCTGCATCTGTGTTAACAAGTGTGTTATTGAAGATAGGCTGTCCCATTGAGAACAAAGAGTTAGAATAAATGGGTCCTGGAAGGAAGTAACTAGTGGAGTACCCCATGGATCAGCTTTTGGCCCTCAGTTGCTTACTATTTACATTAATGACTTGGAGGAGGGGAGGAAATGTAAGGCTTCCAAGTTTGGCAATGATACACAAATAGGTGGAAGGGCATGTTGTGATAAGGACATTGTGATTCTGCAAAGCAATTGAGATTGAGTGGTTGAGGAAAACCTGGCAAATGGAGACTAATGTGGGGAAGTATGATATCATGCACTTTGGTAAGAGGAATCAAAAGGTGGATTTTTATCTGAGTGGAGAGAGGCTGAAAATGAATAAAATTCAGAGGGACCAAAGTATTCTAGTGCATAATCACAAGAAGTTAGTAGGCAGGTCTAATAAGTTGTTAAGAAAACAAACAGCATGATGGCCTTTATTATAAAGGAGTTGGAGTTCAAAATTAGGGAAGTTTTTTACAGTTGTACAGGGTGTTGATGAGATCACACCTAGAAAACTGTGTGCTGTTTTGGTCCTCTTACCTAAAATCAATATTGTAGCATTGGAAGTAGTCCAAAGGATGTTCCTAGGATGAGAGGGTTGTCCTATTAAAAGAGTCTCGACAGACGGGTCTGTATTCCCTGGAGTTTAGGAGAATGATCTTATCCAAATGTATAACATCTTAATGGTGCTTGACGGGGTAGATGCTGAAATGTTTACACTTGTGGGAGAGTCACAAACAAGGGAACATAGCTGAAAAATAAGGGGCTGGTCATTTAACACTGAGGTGCATAGAAATTTCTTCTCTGAGGGTAGTGAATCTTTGCAATTATCTGCCTCCAGTGGTGGTAGAGGCCAAATCATTGGATATATTTAAAGTGGAGATAAATAAATATTTGAAAGATAGAGAAACTGAGGGTTATGAGGAACTGGCAGAGAAGAGGAGCTGAGGCCAGAAGGTGAGATTCCCTGGTGATGTGGCTGCCTAGAACAGTGGTTATTGAATTTTACAACTTCAAGAAAGAAGTTGTAAGAACATAAGAAATAGGAGCAGGATTCGGCCATCTGGCCCAATAAGATCATGACTGATCTGGCCGTGGACTCAGCTCCACCTACCTGCCTTTTCCCCATAACCCTTAATTCCCCTGCTGTGCAAAAATCTATATAACTGTGTCTTAAATATACTTAATGAGGTAGCCTCTACTGCTTCCCCAGGCAGAGAATTCCACAGATTCCCTACTCTCTGGGAAAAGCAGTTTCTCCTCATCTTCGTCCTGAATCTATTCCCACGAATATTAAGGCTTATGTCCCTTAGTTCTAGTCTCACCTACCAGTTGAAACAATCTTTCTGCCTCTATCTTATCTATCCCTTTCATAATTTTATATGTTTCCATAAGATCCCCTCTCATTCTTCTGTCCCAGGTGACTCAATCCCAGGCGACTCAATCTCTCCTCATAGGCTAACTCCCTCATCTCCCGAATCAACCTGGTGAACCTCCTCTGCACCAACTCCAAATCCAGCATATCTTTCCTCAAGCAAGGAGACCAGAACTGCATTGCAGTACTCCAGGTGTGGCCTCACCAGTACCCTGTACATATGCAGCATAACCTCCCTGCTCGTAAATTCAATCCCACTAGCAATGAAGCCAACATTCCATTTGCCTTCTTGATAACCTGTTGCACCTGCAAACCAACCTTTTGCAATTCATGCACAAGCACTCCCAAGTCCCTCTGCACAACAGCATGTTACAGTCTTTCACCATTGAAATAATAATCTGATCTTCAAAAGTGGATGACTTCTCATTTACCAGTGTTGTACTCCATCTGCCAGACCCTTGCCCACTGACTTATTCTATCTATATCTTTGCAGACTCTCCGTATCCTCTGCACAATTTGTTTTTCCACTCAATTCAGTGTCATCAGCAAACTTAGATAGACTACACTGGGTCCCTTCTTCCAAATCATTAATGTACATCAGATGACTTGATTTCTGTTTGTATCAGTCATCCATCTGTGATATTAGCTCAGTTTGCTTTTTTTGGGGGGGAGTGGAGGACATGCCCAACCTGACCTGCTGGGCTTGTCTTCCTGCTCTGTATTCGCCAGACCTACATTCTGTTGTCCATGTTCTCACTGTCTAACTACTGCCAATCACTCATTGACCAGATAACCTTGTTATCGCCATAGTCACCCTGATTTTACCCTATCAGGGGCATCACCCTCCTCCTGCAGCTTAACAAGCTTTTTTTTATCTCTTTCCCAGTTCTAATGAAGGGTTTTCAATCTGAAACATTGACACTGTTTCTCTTTCCATGGATGCGGCCTGACCTGCTGAGTATTCCAGCATTTTCTGTTTTTATTTTAGATTTCCAGCATCTGTAATATTTTTGATTTTCAATTGATGTTGGGAATGTTTATCTGGGAGAGGATGCTGAATGATTTGGGGAGTTTTATAGACACAGCATTGCTTTGAGGTGTTTGTTGTGGGTAATCCATATCCCTGGAGCATACAGGTGAGTGGGGACCACTGTTGCCTGGTAGATCATGGGTTTTTTGATAGTCTTGATTTTCAAACACTTTTTCTCAGACAGCTAAAGGCAGTGTTGGCACACCGGAGGCAGTGATTAATTTCATCATCAGTGTCTACCTTTGATGAGAGGTGGCTTCCAAAATATGAAAAATGGACCTCTTTTGTTAGGCATTTATTGTCAGATGGTGGTGTTGTGCAGCTTGGATAGGTTGATTGAGAACCTTTGATTTGGAGGTGTTGAATGTTAAGCTGTTCTACATTTCAGCGAATGAGCCCACAGTAACTTGGAGCACAGTTTCCTAAGACACACATGTTTTTGTTGTTTCTATGCTGCAGCTCAATGGTTCAGTGCTATATTGGCATCTGAGCGCAGCTTTTTATGCTCAAGGGTTCAGAAAGGGATTTGAATCCACAATTAACACAGAGCCTTTAACACTAAGGCTGACATTTTGCAGTATAAAGCGCTTGAATGTGAATTCTCTGACATTAATCACTCGTAGCAGACCATTAAACTCTGGCACATCCTCAAATCTTCAGGGCTAATCTGTTGACATTGAACTATTTGACTATATGTTTCTACTGTCGTCTCATCATGTCTCTCAGGGACCTCCTGCTGTACTACTGATACAATAAAAATCTCTTGCAGTCCACTTCTTTACTAAGCCCTCTCATACTCTGGGCAAAAGTTGTGGCAGATTGTTTTGCCCATGTTCATAACTTTAAGTAGTACTTCAAGTAAGTTACTATTTTTAGCCCAGTTGATGCGTACAGCAAATTAACAGAGCTTCTAGTGCAGGTATCATGCTAAAATTGGGATAAGCAGCAGGTAGCACAAAGATGCCCCATGTTGTATGGATTATATTGAACAGATGTGGAGTGGTAATTGCATGCCATGCCCATATTCAGGACTCTTCAATTTAGCTTCTTATGTGTTTTGTCTTCCAAACCAAATTTTATTTTAATGCAATTAATTCATTGGCAGTTAATTTTTTCTTCATCTTAGATTTTTTATTAAGGCAGTGCTGGGAATCTACAAATGTATACTTAGAGAAAAAATAATTTCAAAAATGATTAAAATTAACCGAGTTTCATTTTATACTAAAAAGCCTGCTTCAGCATTCGAAGTAACAGGAAGCTTAAAATGTTTATAGGTCCTGTAATGTACTTACACGATTTTTACTTTTGTCATGGGATGTGAGTGCCACCGGCAAAGCCAGCATTTAATACCTACTCCTGATTGCCCTTGAGAAAGCAGTGTTTGGCTGCCTTCTTAAACTGCTGCAGTTCAAGAATATACACCCACAAAAGGAGATTGTATCATAAGAATAAACAACAGAAACAAATGCCTTTTAGCAATGCCTACTCATTTCTTTGTAGGTCATGCAAACACAGTAAAGGCCTGATCAAGCAGCTGCACAGTGGGAAGGGTCTTGTGATTTTTGATGCAAGAAATGCAGATAAAACAGCATTGTTTGCATGCCCCACATTAGTTTAAAGGAGCTGGGTTTCCAAGTTCTCTTTCCTTGAGTTGGAGATAGCAAAGAATTTGAATTTGGCTGCTTTAATGTGCTGCTCTCCAGATGCTTCTATGTTTATGTATTTATTACAATGTCAGAAAATGTTTTGTGTCTTTTTCTCATAGATTTCTGTTCCTTATAAGAGTTAGCATTTCCTCTAAGTCCAGATCTTAATTCACAGCCAATCCAATTATGGCATATTAGCAGAGTAGGAATCCAGTTCTGTCTTAAGGCTGGACTTAGTGAATGAAAATTATTACTGCAAACAGAAGGATAATTTTTGATCACCATTAAGATTGTTATTTTTATGTTTGCAAGATCAGATATTGACAAAATTTAATACATATTTGATATTGAAATTTTGATTGTTCTTGAATAGTGATAGCTTTTTCACAGGATCATCTCCATGTTAAAGTACATAACTAAAAAATCTTACTGTTGTGAGGAACGTGTTTTCATTTTAAAAAGGCTGCTTCCTTGCACAGTTGAATAATTTTACTTGATCAGAACAATTGGAGCTCATCAGAAATGAACATTGGCTGTAAAAAAACTTAAGAAATGGAAGCAGGATAGGCCCCTCAAGCCTGCACTGCCATTCAACAAGATTATCAACTTCAAACATTTTATTCCTGCCCTATCTCCATGTTGCTTGATTACTTCAATATCCAGAAATCTATTGGCCTTTGTTTGGAATACAATCTGTGTAAATTCTGAATCGAGAATTCCAAAGGTTTACCATCCTATGAGTGAAGAAACTTCTCTTTGCAGGCCTTACCTGCAGGTAACCTACTCCATCACTATGTAAAGTTGGCCCAGGACTGTACTATATTGGGCACCAAGGAGACAAAATGTGCAAGTTCCCCTACCGTGTTTCAAAGAACTGTTGCATGCAGGAAGATTTCTTCCCATGCACCCCTGAAATCACATCAGGGTATAAAGGTGACTGAGGGTAGAACATGTTCAATGGACTTTCTGAGTGACAAAGAACTACTAAGAGATGCTTGTTATTCCATGTCAATGCAGAAAAAAATTGAGATTTATTTGCTCAAAGCAAGCATTTCTTAAAGCAAGAAATTAACAGTTGATAATAATTGGGGAAATTGAAAGTAATCATACAAAGACATGATTTGAGTGAATTTAATGTACTGAAGTTTTTTTGTTGTGAATTGTTGCCCTTCACTACAGCTTTATATTTTCTGTAATCCTCCATAGTTTGAACCTTATTGACCTATTTTAAAAAGAAAAGCGCCTGGTTCCGGAGTGCACGTCTTCAGTCCTGCAATCAGGATGTTGTCTTTCTTTATTTTTCAATCTCTTTATTGAATTTCAACTTAATTCAAATTAGTATACATAACCTGTTACAAAGATGTAGTTTACTTGCTTGCTCCAATTTTCCACTAAGGAAGTCCCTGGGTTACTAATGAGTTCTATTTTTGATACTGTTCGTAACCCGTTTTTTTTTGTAACTCGGAACAGTGTCTGTGCTTGCATACTTGACCTGGGGATCGCAACTGCGTATGCGCACTTGGGCTGGGGATCGTGACCGCACATGGCCCCAGCCACACATATGCACTTGGCCCAAGGTTGGGCCAAAGAATGTGTACCGCCGCCGTGGTAGGATTGGGGGCCAGGCCCACTTACATACCAACCACGAAGGTTGGTTTGTAAGTACGGGCATTCGTAGGTCGGGGAGTGCCTGTATTCAGAAAATTGGCCATATCTATTCTAGCTGTTATAGGCGACAATTTTAGAGACTTAGACAGTGTTCCCTTCTGGTAAGCTGCCGCTTAATATTCGATTTGTGTAGTAAGAGTAGTCAGTAGTGTTCACTACTCACTACTATTCTGTTGTGCACTGTAGTGCTAGCAAGACTGAGTGACGTTGTTGGTGTGCCTTAATAATATTGCTTACTTACCGTGCATTTACACCACAGTGATGTCACAAAAGTGCACAAGCATGTAAATCTTAGATTAGTTTTGATAATTTTGTTTATCAGTAATAGTAGTTAAACTGTCCAATGTGTATTGCTGAGTATGGCAAAATTTCTAAATAGAAAAGCTGACCAGAAACCGGAAGATTCTGCTGACGAAGGGGATTAGGGTGATCGAAAGAGAAAACAATGCAAGTACGATCCAGAATACATTTCATATGGCTTCATCGCAGTGGGGACAAATGCGGACCAACCTCTCTGTGTTGTGTGTTTGCAAACACTGTCCAATGATGCAATGAAACCAGTGAAATTGAAGTGCCATTTAACAACAGTGCATCCAGATATTGCCAGTAAGCCAAAGGAATATTTTGAGCAGCAAAAGGAGCTGTATGTCAAGCAGGAATGCAAAATGACAGCCTGCACTACTGTAAATGAGAAGGCTCTTCGCCCATCATATTTGGTAGAATTACGAATAGCACGTTCCAGAAAGCCTCACACAATTGGAGAAGAGCTTATACTGCCTGCAGCAGTAGATATGTGCAAAATTGTACTGGGAAAAGAGTCCAGTTAAAAACTGAAAGCCATTCCACTGTCTGATAACACAGTAAGCAGAAGAATTGGCAATATGGCAGAAGATATACAGAGCCAGCTGATAGCACATCTTCAGCAAGTCAGATTTGCAATTCAGCTCGATGAAAGTACTGATGTTGCCAGTGCTGCACATTTGTTGGTTTATGTTTGATATTGCTGGGAAGGAGAGGCTTTGGAAGACTTTGTTTTGCAAGGCGCTCCCAGGCCATACAACTGGTGAAGAACTTTTCCATGTGCTTGACACTTATTTTGTACAATCGGCATTGGTGTGGACACAGTGTATTGGAGTATGAATGGATGGTGCTGCCGCAATGACGGGACAGAAGTCGGGTCTAGTCGCACGAGTGAAAGAAGTAGCTCCACATGTAGCAGCAACCCACTGCATGATTCACTGTGAGGCTTTGGCTGCAAAGGATATGGATGAAAATCT
>JARFYF010000052.1:22505168-22516256 GCA_030265395.1 Rhina ancylostomus | reverse complement strand
TAGGTAGGGTAGATAGTCAGAGCCTTTTTCCCTCCAAATGTCAAATACAACTGGGTATAGTTTTCAGGTGAGGGGGGGATGTTTGAAGGAGATTTGAAAGTTGTTTTACACAAAGGGTGGTAGGTGCCTGGAACATGCTGCCCAGGGAGATGGTGGAAGCAGATATGATAGGAATGTTTAAGTGGACTTTTGACATGCACATGAACATAGAGGGAATGGAGGAATATATACCCTGTGCAAGCAGATGTGCAGTTTAAATTGGCATCATTGTCTGCACAGACATTGTGGGCTGAAGGACCTGTTCCTGTGCTGTACTGTTCAATGTTTTATGTTCTAATGCACAACAGTTGCAGTTCCTGCATTTGTTCCTCAAATATTCATCATTTCCTCTTCACCTTTCCATGTTCTCCAATCTATGATAGCCAATTCACTCCTCAATCTTTAACAGCTTCCTTTGTTTAAATTTGGGACCCTGGTTTCAGACGGAGCAACTTCATTTTCTTCCTTAATGAAGTATTCTATCTCTCTTCCCCAAATGGACCCCACATGATAAGATTATTAACTAACCCCTTGCATTGCACAATACCCTGTTTAGGATTGTTTGTTCCCTAGCTGGCTGTTCAATGTAGTAATCCAAAAAATTACTGCAGGAATTTTTTTCTCTGCCAATTACTGCCAATTTGCTTTCTCCTGCCTACATATAGATACATGTCACCCATGATCACTGTAGTACCCTTGCAACATGCATCTTTGACTTCCAGCTTGATGCTATCCCTTGTGTTACCAGTACTACTGGTTGGCCTATAGATCCCTTCCATCAATGTCTTCCACCCCTCAGTACTTCTTCCATCCACCCAGACTGATTCTAAGTCTTCATTTTCTGAATGAATACCCTTCCTCACATTGCACTGACTTCATCCTTTACTAACAGTGCCAACCCATCTCCATTTCCTTTTTTCCTGCCTTTCCTAGATATGAAATGTCCTTGAACATTTAGTTTCCAGGCTCAGCCACCCTGCAGCCATGTCTCTGTGACTGCATTCACTTCACATACCTATACACCAATTTGCACAGGTTAATTGATCCATTTTTGTTACAAACGTTTCACACATGCCTTGAGAGTTATCTTTTTATTTTCTTTAGACATCTTAACATTCTTATTTTGTACTATAGAACAATAGGCCTTCTTTTTTACTTGCCCAGATGTTGTTTGGTCGCACACATTTTTGTTTCTACATTCTGTTCCTTCCTGACTTGATCTGGTTAACTTTATTCCAATCATTTCCCTGCTCACTTTCCTTGTTATTCCTCTCTAGCATTCCAGATTTCCCTTCAGTGAGACCATCTCTACGCCGCATCCTTTTCCCCTAATGTAGTTTAAAGTGACTTCACTTCAAATTTGAACTTTATGGTGAAGTCACTTTAAACACAAAAAGATTCTCATCGATGCAAATGTAATATAACTAAAGTGTTAATCATATTTAAAATTCTATTTACATTCATATTCCATTTTGTTTTTGCAAACGCAAATAAAAAACAGCCTGCAAGATGCTTACTTGTCACTGAGGATCATGTTGCACTGTGGTGTGGGAGCATATAGGATGTTGTCCTCAGTGGTAGAGTGGGTAAAATGGAACCCTGGCTGCTTCATGATGATGAGTGTGCATAGTGTACACTGGCATCACCATTTAAAATACTTCAGGTGCTGCACTGATTCTTGCTGGAAAATTGCAAACAAAACTCAAAATTCACCGAGCTAGGTTCAGGAATGAAATATTTCAATTTTAATTCTCTGAATAGTTTGTGGTTTTCTTTTTGGGTTGTGAAGGGGCAGGAAGGAGAAATCAATCACAAGGTGAAAAATAAAGCTCCCTTTCCTCTATCCCAAAGATGTGAAGTAACTGCAAATATCAAGTGCTAAGGTGACTTTTGTATTTACAACGGGCTTTTTACAGAGGAAATGCCATTTTTTAAGTAGGTTATTCCACTCCAGAAGTACTTAATTAGCTGTAATTATATACTCTAGGTACATGAAGGGTGCTATATAAATTGCAATATTTTGCAGTTGGTGTAGGCTTCATTCATTGTTTCACACCAACCAGAAGCTATTGGACTGTTGCATTCTTATTTCATGTAGAATCTCCAAGAAGTGTGTTGTCTTTTCCAGATTAAAAAAACTGTGACATTTCATAAACTTTTGTATTTTTAAATACTTCTTAAATGTATTTTCATGTATAAAATATATTTGTGGTATATAAAAAGCAAATAATAGCAAGCACTACTGGTCACACTTACTGAAGATGAGAGCATTTGGAAACAATAGATGATTTCAGTACACAGGGTTTACCAAATACATCCGCTTCTGGGAATTTATTGGTGGAAATTAATTACAAACTAAAGCTGGGAACTCTGGAATAGTTCATCTTTACAGTGCTATGTGATTCTGTCAATTTTGACCATTTTAGCTGTTCTCAATAGGAATAATGTGAAAATAAATAAATTGACTCTTACCATTTGCTTCCAACTGTGCCACCCATCGTCAGCTGACAGCATCAAAATTGGCCTCTACCAACTCAATCAATAAAATGGGAGAAGTTTTTCCTGGCCTGCTGATAGTTGTAATTCCTTTATTGTTATCCAGTGATGACAGAGTGGATCTGGTGATAATATCACAATATTAATAATGCAAATTTAAGTCATTATAGTAGAAGTAATACAGATGTTTGCTGAGAGCATAATTCTCTAGACTTATGTGATCAGCATGTTTTGGATTATGCACAAAGCAGAACAAGTGTCATAAATTGCCTGTCTATTAGCTGCATGATATACTGCCTCACAATGAACTATTCATCTACCTATCTCCTGGCATAATTGGACATTCATCCATCACACTGGGAAGATTAGCAGTGAAAATAAAAATCCTATTGCTAATAATATTACCATACAAAACAGCTTCAACTCTTTTGGCATGCACTAAACCTCTTAGTTTTTTTATTAGCTCAAAATAAAGATAAGATTACATATAACATGCCAGTAGTGCATAATTACCTGTTCTTGTGCGAAATGATCCATTCATGAATTAATTAGTTATCTGGGTCAGTGTTTTTCAGAAGATGTTTGTGAACTGCTGCACATGTTATCATTAAATGATACACTGCAGGAGGACGCTCTTTGGGCCATCCCAGCTGGGCCTGCTTTATGACAACATTATCCAATTTGATCCACTCTTTCCTCATAACACAGCAACTTTTTCATTTCAAGAATTGATCCAATTCTTTTCTGAAAGTTATTATTGGATAGATTTCCACCACATTTTCAGATAGTGTATTCTTGATCACAGAAACCTTTTTGCGTAACCAAAGTTCTGTGTGTTATTTGTTGGTAACTAGAACATTACCCCATCCCAGTTACTTAACTCTGTCCATGCAACAGTGGTAAATCTCACAAGCAGACTCAATAGACAATTGAAAGTTTCGTGCCCAGAATTAACTGCAGGATATCCACTCACTTCCCCTTCCTCACAGTACCTCCTTTAGTCTCCCCCTGTATTTTTTATTCTTGTTTTCTGTTTCCATCAACCCACCATTCCTCACTGTTGGAGCAAAATTACATTGTGCAGTATTACAATAAAAAAATTTTAATAAGCTCATATAATACTTTGTACTATTAAGGCTTTTGTAGCAATGGCAGAAAAAGAGGTTTCACACAATGCAACAACATATTCATTTGGTAATATCCAGTGTATCTTACACAACAAACATATAGTGGTTATGTTACATGTCTAGTACACATGATCCAGTGACACAAGTTCAAATTAAAGAAATGTAAATACAATTAATTAAATAAATCTAGAATAATGAGCTAGTAATGCTGACCACAAAACTATCAGATTGTTATAAAAAGCCTGATTCACTAATAACCTTCAGGCAAGAAAACCTTGAGATGAATATCTGGCAAATTCAGACCCACAGCAATGTATTTGTCTGCCCTCTGAAAAGGTGCAGCCAGTCGTTCAGTTCATGGTAATGAGGGATGGGCAATAAATGCTGGCCTTTCCAATGCTGCCTTTATCCCATTAATACATTTTTTAACCCCTTTGTGTCACCTTCTCTCCCTGCTTATTACTCCCCTCTCTAATATTACTTTCCTTTCTCACGATTTCAATTTGTGCAGCACCTTTTAACATAGTGAAACCCCTGAAGTAGTTAGCAGTAGTGTTATCAATTGGAGTCACATCGGGAGATCTTTGGGCAGAAATAAATTTTCTGGATGATATTTTAAAAAAGGGAAAACTGAAGGGGTAGAAGTTTCTAGAGATTGAGACCTTGCACAGTCATCTTTGGGGAAGCGATTAAAATAAGAAACCAGCAGAATGCCCTAAAGTGAAGGATCACAGCAACTTTGGTGGATTGTAGGAATAGAGGAAGTGGGGTTAAATTTAACACAAGGATTTGAGGATAAAGACCAGAAAATTAAAACTACAGGTCAATAATTATACAGAGTTGTATTGGGAATAATTCATGCAAAATGGTTCTCTGCACTGAAGGACTTCATTTCTATTTATCTCTAAGTCTCTACATTGTTTCTCATATTTCTTTTGTATCACTTTTGCAGTTTTTGCTCTGCACCTAGCCTGCCACATCATCATCAAATAAATCTGTCGTTTCAATTGTTCTGACCCAGTTCTGTGCGCTTCCTATTAAATCTCTGTGCATCTCAAATATTGTTGCTCTACCGAGTACAGTCTTTAACAGTCAAAGTTGGCAGCAAGATGAGAGCCAGAACGTATTTGGTTGTGAGTCTGAGCTGGATAGCTGTAACTAGAGAAGCTGTAACTTTCATTCAGTGAGGGGTGAGGTACAGTTTCTAGCTTCTATTTTAGTGGAACCCAGAGAAGTAGAAGCTGCTGCAGTATAACAAAGATGCACTGGACTCCAAGGACTAGCTTTGAATCTGAATCCAGCATTGTTGTCACTATTTTAATGCCACTGGTAGCCAAAGATCAATAGCCGCTGGGCACACAACCATGTTAGAACAATAGTAAGACTTGCACACTAATGTAACCTGGATTTCCTGGTTGATTTGATTTTTCAGATGTTTCATTGTGACTAGCATCAACAGTGGAAGAGCACAAAAGAATTGTCTAAGAATTTGGTTGTTAGGATTGTGGACTGGTGAGTTATATTTTTTACATTGAAGCAAAGCAGCTTAATTGATGGAAAACAGGCCATCCCATGTTACGAACACCTGATTTGTGGACATCCCTAAATACGAATGAGCCCCCACAATACTATAAAATTCAGAAGTCCGACATATGTACGTACATTCAGCACAACTAGTTTTCTCTCTTTCTCCACTTTTAGTAATTGTGCTTTCTTATAAGTCTTATGTGCTTTTGATACCATTCATTACCATACTGTGGAGGGATTGTTACCATATCGAGTAATCTTTGTGTGTTTTCCAACCTATGGACAAAATCGACTTATGGACATCTGTAAAGACAGAATTCGTTCATTACCCGGGGACAGCCTGTAGTACAATTCCATTGCGTGACTGTCCATTTCTAATTCAGGCAGATTGCTGAGAGACCATCTCCTATAAATGGTTTCAAATTCAGAAAGAATGCTGCATAAATTCAGTTGAAGCAAAGCAAGATCAAAAGTCCCTTTTGATATATTGGATCAGATGAAAACTGTTTAAATGTAATTTTTACCCTTTTTCAGTCTTGGCACAGATCCAACTATCACATAACATCTATGGACTGACATTTTTTCCTAACTGTGTTGGAGCTGGAATTATGTCTCACTCTCTGCTGGCTCTGAGTTACTTTGAGCAGTTGCTAATCTCAAAGCAACTGTATCTTTTGTATTCTAAGTCTATTTGTTCTATGATAAAATTGCCTCAGGATATACGTTCTTAATGTTGAGACCCTTCTTTGTCTGGTTTGCAGCACTTGACTGCCTTGCAATATTTTACTATGTTAAAGGCACTATATAAATTGGTAGAGACAGCAGCATAGTGGATACACTGATTCTCCCTCACTGATTCTTAAAAATTTTCTCTGCTCCTTGAGCATTGTAACTCATTAGAATGCAACCCACCATCTCCTGCGGCTGTCTAGCGAAAATGCCAATTTCTACATTTCTTTCAGCATTTTCTATACCAAGTCATTGATATTGGGCAGGCACGGTAGTATAGCGGTTAGCGTAATGCTGTTACAGTGTCGGTCACCCGGGTTCAATTCTGGCTACTGCCTGTAAGGAGTTTGTACTTTCTCCCCATGTCTGCATGGGTTTCCTCCGGGTGCTCCGGTTTCCTCCCACATTCCAAAGACGTACGGGTTAGGAAGTTGTGGGCGTGCTATGTTGGCACCGGAAGTGTGGCGACACTTGCAGGCTGCCCCCAGAACACTCTACGCAAAAGATGCATTTCACTGGGTGTTTCGATGTTCAAGTGATTAATAAATAGTTCTTATCTTATAAATGGATATAAATGGTGAAGCACAAAAGTGTCCGTACCAATCACTGAAGCACCCACCAGACACAGATTCCCAACCTAAAAGTGGTCTGCTTATTGCTCCTCTGTTCACTGTCCATTAACCAATCCTCAATCCATGCCAAGATATGACTCTGATGCAATGTGCTCGAATTTTGTCGTGTGACAACTTATCATAGGTTTTCTGAATGTTTAAATATACAATACCTACTCTTTTCCTTTATCTATTCTGTTAATTACCACCTCCAAAAGAACTCTAATGGATTTATCAAACATGATTTCCCTCTTGTAAATCCATGTTGAATTTGCCCACTCCTTTTATTATTTCCCCTTTTACCACTTTTGTAATAGATTCTTGCATTTTTTCTTGCTACTGATGTCAGGAAACTGGTCTGATGTCACCTGCTTTCTCTCTCCCTCTTTTCTTAAAGTGTGCGGTTACATTTGCTGCCTTCCAATCATAGGAACTGTGTAGAACAGCTTCTATTAACATGGAGACAAGTGTCAAGTAAGGCTGAATCATAGTCCCAAAACCTTTTCAATCTTTATTGTGATAATACAGTACCTTGCCACCAAGAAACTCCTTGCTATAGTGGAGCTAATGTACAGGACAATGGACGAACAGTCAACCTTTGTTGCCTCCTCTCCAAAACTATAATCACTCTGATCTCCATCATCGAGCTGCAATCCAGAGACATCACTTACATATGCACCATATTTTAGTATCATTTAAGGCAGGGTAATTAAGCATATAGGCAGTTAAATGGGACCGCCACATACATCCCATACACAGGTAATGCAAAGAATAATAACTGATAGTAGGACCATCACTTTTTCCCCAATTGCAGAGGTTCTATGGTTCTATAGTTCTGTGGTTAATTCTATTGCCATTTTGCCTGAGATCAGCTGACTCAGTTGGAGGCTGACTGTGGGACCTTTCCAAACAGTGTGAGACTGGACATTGCTTCTACCTACTGAATCAAGGAGGGAAGATCTAACTGTCCCAGCACTCTAGTTATAAAAATCCCTAGCATTCTCAATGGCCCAGAAATAGCTAAAAGGGGATACAAACTAACCAGTAAGTAGTGAGCCACATTTATCAATAAAATCATGGCCACACCTGTGCTGAACTAATTTGCATTAGTTAGAGTGTCACTAATCTCAAGAATGGTTAGAGGGTTCACAACACACTATCCAGTGGCCTCTGCTGGAAGGTGCTTGCATGTGTGAATAATGAGGAAAATAAAGTGTATGCTTCTGGTGCCCCTTGACTCGATGTGTTATGCTTACATTCAGTGTAGGCTCGTGCAGGAAACGTGGGTGTAGTAACAGAATGAAGGCTGTCATCACCTGGAGAAGCAGAGAGGAGAAAAAACAAAAATAGAATTTGTCCATCTCAGCTTAAATCACTGACAGTCTCACTGGCATTCTGTACTTCTGACATCTTATCAGTGTTAACTGATTAATATAATTCTATATAATTGTTATATATGCTTGTCATAGCCAGAGGCTTAAACTCCATTCTCTCCTGTAATAATCTCTTTCCCTTCAGTCTTGTTTAATAGCTTATTTGCATTGTTCTTCCAAGTCAAGCCACTTCCTCACAATGCCTCATCTCCTGATCAATTTGATTACAGACCTGCATTTTTTTTAGCTGTGCTTTAACCCTTTAGAATCTAACAACTTTTAGTTATGTAAGATGTTAGAACACGTTGAGAGGGAAAAAGCCATTAAATCCTGTAATTGCAAAGCATGGGTAATTATCCTGGATCCCTCTTGTCATTTGGAAGAATTCCAATTATCCATGTTTTAAATTCATGGGATTCCACAAGAGTCATTACTTTCCCCTGGAGTATTCTCTTCAAGAGTGGCAGGCACTAGCAAGCTTTTTCTGATTTTTCTAAGTCATATGATTATGAGGAGAATCTAGGATCTGGAAGGTTAATGTAGGAGGACATTTGCAATAATTCCATCCAAAACGTAACTCTTTGTAAGGCTCTGTACTGCACATTCAGAACATAATTAAATAACACTGTATTTTCTTATAGTCTCTCTTATAAACTGTACCACTTTTTCCCAACTATTTTCTGCAAGTGGGAGTGAGTAATAGCTTACAAAGTGAGTTAAACATTCAGGATCATTCATGGTGATACAGCAGACAGATGAGTGACAGAATTAGAAAAGAAATTTAAATATGTGTGGTGTGATGTAATATTCTGTAGTAAGGATAAGAAGGCTATCAACTGCTTGGAAAGTAGATCTAAAATGGGGCGACAGATACACAGATCACAAAAAGGAGCTGTCAGGGTTAATAAGATCATTTTTAAAGCACATACTTAGCACTGAGGATCTGATCTAGAAGGAAGAATTGAAAGAGAGGGAAGTCATGCTAAACTTGCTCAAAATCTCAATTAGTTCACAGCTGGAGTACTGTAAACAATTTTGGCTTCTATTGATATAAGATTTAGGTACATTGAAGAAAGTGCAAAAAAGATGCAAAATTATGGTGCCAGAACTGGGATTATAATTGTGGGAAAAGAATAACCAAGACTAAAGACGACATTTTTTTCCCTAGAAAAGCAAAAGCTGTGGGAGTGCCTGATGATACAAGACTGAAGAGTGAGCAGATGTTTTCACATGAAGGAGCCAAGTTGTATAAGAATAAATATAAGATACTCACCAACAAAAGAGCCAGAAATTACTTTACACAAGGAGTGCTAGGAACATAGAATGCTAATCCCTACAAGTAAAGGCAAATAATGTGGATGTTTTAAGGGAAATTTGGATAACTACATGAAGAGAAAAGAAGTATATTCTGATAGTGTTAAATGAAGAATGCAGGATGGAGACTAACATAAATGCTAGCACAGATCTTGTAAGCCAATTGGCCTGGTTCTGTGGTGTAGACAGGTGCCAATATAATGATTAATATACCAAAATTAGAACACTGGCATATCAGTTTTTATTTGGAGGCTAAAGGAGGAATGTGAGGGATGAGGGCAGCATTTAACCGAGTCAAGTTGAGTTTATTGTCATATGCACAAGTACAAGTATGTACAGGCGCAATGAGAATCTTACTTGCAGCAGCATCATAGGCACATAGCATTTGAGATGCAGCATTCACAAGAAAAACATAAATTATACAAAAATTATACAAGGAAGAACACAATTAGAACAAAAGGCTGTTGTAGTGCAAAGTGGTCCTGGTGTTGCTATACTGAGGTAGAGATTAAGATTGTTCTGGATGGTTCAAGAACTGAATAGTTGAAGGGAAGTAGCTGTTCTTGAACCTGGTGCTGTGGGACTTCAGGCTTCTGTACATCCTGCCAGATAATAGCTATGGAAAGATGGCATGGCCTGGATGGTGGAGATCTTTGATGATAAATGTTGCTTTCTTGAGGCAGCACCTCATGTAGATAATTTCAATGGAGGGGAGGGATGTGCCCATGATGTATTGGGCTGAGTCCACTGCTCTCTGCAGCTTCATATGTTCCTGCACACCCACTCTTACCTCTGTCAGAGTAGTTCAGTCTAGGGCTTACCTGTTTGGTAAGGCCCGCTTTTGTAATCACCATTTTGCCAGAGTGGAAGGAAAAGTTCTGGTGTCTGCTGGAATCTTGAGTTTCAACAACAAAGGCAAGGATCCAAGGATTACTGTTTATCCTGCCATCCCCAGGAATTCAACATTAATCCATTACTGAGAGAAACACCATGGACAGTAGTTTCTCTCTTTTTTCTTTGAGCAGGAGGATAGTCAGAATATGTGAAAGGGCAGCTCCAGACTGCTGCACTATAACAGCTTCCAGCTAGGTTCTTGACACTGTGGTGGGAATACAGTGAGGATATGAGCAAAGAGGCAGACGTCTGATGGTATGACAAAGGGCAATACATATTCCTTAAAGTGTTTATTATAATTTGGGTTGCATCTCTGTTAAAAGATCAAGAAACGGAATGTACAAAACATAATTTTTGTGCTCTGATCCAGGTAGGATTGCCCAATGTAGCTGAATAGATTGTCATCAATACTCACTGTCCTTGCCCTTCAGGCAGTTGATGGAGAAGGTGAAGAAGTAGAGGAACAAGCCATGTGCGCTGAAAGACAGTGACAGCTGCATTTAGGCATCCTATGGATCAATGAGGCCACAATGATCAACGTTTGTCTCACTTTCCTCTTCGACTTTTTTGGGTCACTTTGGCAAAATAGCATTTGGTGCTGACTGAGATTCCCTCCACAGATGTGACTGCACCTTCCCGTCTCATTTTGTTGCTTTTTTCTCTTCTGTTTCGATCCACTGGCTTTCAGAGTAATTGTTACCTTGACAACTTTGGTCTGCACCCTATCACAGATATTCCCTCTGTTCTCTCCGCGTTCCCCCTCAGCAACTTGAACACACTTATTGTCTGAGTCTTGATGAATGGTACTCACCCTGAAACATCAACCTTGTTTCTTTCCCCATGGATGATGCTTGACCTGTTGCACTGAAGAGTAAATATTTAATTAGTGTAATATATGACATACACTAAAATATGCTGGAGAAATACCATTCTTTTGTTTCAGATTACCAGTATCTGCAGTTATTTTTGCTCCAATTT
>JARFYF010000052.1:22475218-22486665 GCA_030265395.1 Rhina ancylostomus | reverse complement strand
TACATAGTGAGAAAAAGGCACAATATTCTACCACAGCACCTATTGTCAATCTGATTTTCGTTTGAGGGGGAAAGGGGGGGGTTGGAGGAAGGTTCCCCTGTGTAGCCGTATTGTTTGGCTCATTTAGGACGATGCCGCTCACATTGTAATTAGAGTTGCTTGTCCCTATTGTTGTGTATTTTATTCAAATTTATTTCTATCGCCCGTTACCTTTTGAAGACACTGAACGCCATTTGAAGCTCGGTAAATTAATATAGAAAATCTATGATTTCACATGGGATTGTTTCTAATTAATTCTCGTCTTTAACCCTGCCTTCTATGTGGTATTGAAATTCTTAAATACATCTACGGATTTGTGTGTAAGTTTGTTCACCACGTATATCAGCCATATCTTATCCGTTTGCCTAATGGTGGTGATGTTTCTATTTAATTTTGGGAGGCAGCCCACGGATCGAGCCCTGAACCCCCTGAATTCTTCCCGCTAAAATTTATTCCCAAACAGAGCGACAATGCGCAGGTGTCCGCTCGGGTTAAACAAGCAACTCTTCTCTGAGCTCAACTGTGAATGGTGTGAAGCAATTCTCTTATCTGGGTGCTGTAAATGAATTTATTTAATTGAAACGGAAAATCATTGGTAAGGTTTTTCTTTGTTTTTTTTTACAGAATATTCATGGCATAAACTTGAAGGTAGAGTGGTTGGTTTAGTGACATTTAGGAGCCCGTTGAGATTTGAAGAGCGCATACATTATTCACACAGTAATAGGCATCTGCTACACGGCTACACCGCCGTAGACATTTTTGTATGTACACCACATGTTTAATGCAGGTTTTCAGAGACACCTTTGCAAAATGTCCAGAAGTGATTTGGTAGAGATTGGGAAATTAAACACGGATCGGGAATTGGCAGAAGAGTTTGAAGAAGTGGCTTTTGAATTTAGAGAGAGATATAGAGCTTAGGGATGGGGTGGAGTGGGGGGGGGGTGGTTATGGACTACGGGGATGGGAGAGCTAACGCGTTTGCCCTCGGTGGGATTGGGACGTGGCAGGATGTGAACCGTGAGTCGGTGGTTGAGGCAGATTCCACACGTGGAGTGGGGCATGGCATGGGGGGAATTTGAGAGACGACTAAGCGGTGCAGGTCCGAGAAGGTGGGAGTGAGAGCCGAGCCAAGTTGGGAGTGAGAGATGAGCCAAGCTTAATTGTTGAATACATGTAGAACAGAGCTCCGAACTCCATAAACCGACTCCTCCAGGAGAACCCCATTAACGAAATAACAGCTGACGTGATCATAGAATGAATAGGTGTCCGCCGTTATTGGTACGCGTTAGGGATGGAAGCAGAAGGATTTTTGTAGGAGTGGGCTGTAGTTGGCAACCGAATTGGAAGTAAGTTTAATAATATTTTGGGTTTGGCCTGAGAATCGGGTGACACAAGGAAAAGGCGGGGAATTTCTTTCATGAACGGGTTAGTTTCATCTTGCCGACTATTAGATTGCGGAAATTAGACATCACAATGACTTTGTAATGGAACGTGTTCGGAGTGAGGTCAAAGAGGGTATCACCAGTAGACACAAGGACCTCCTCCAAATTCCCGAATCTGTAGACACTTGCCCGTATGTTCATGTTTCCCCTGATATGTAGCAAGTGCTTTTTCCGTGAGTGATGTGTTGCAGAAGCGTAGTTATGGACTAAAGGAGAGGCCAGTGCTCAGCTCCGTCCGCCCCTCTATTGTCTGACGTTCTGACCAGCAAGTAAAGACACCAGCATCCTCTCACGTCGCAATAGTGCAAATCTTTTTTGAATTGAATGGAGATTTATTTTTGTTTACAGTTTGTACGATTGGTATCCGCTCTTTATACAATTTTCATTTTAACGTTTGCAAGCAATGAACTGCCTCTGTGGTTAAACCCGCAATGAAAATGTGTTTTTTTTAAATACACGTATATAAGTTTTAACGTTATGAAGTAGAATATCTGCTTTAACCTTTCGAACACTGCAGATTAGCGACCTGTCTATTCTGGCAGCGCGGACAACAGCTCCGCTGCTGAAAGTTGTCTGATACTTGCGCCGACGGAGACTGGAATGAGTAACATCCCCAAATCCAAACAGTTGTCACTCTTGACAGCGGTTAAAAATAGGAGAAACGTGAGGGCTGACCTCATTGAGACGTACACAATTCTCAAAGGACTCGACGGGGTGGATGCCAGGAGAATGTTCTCTCACTCTAAGGAGCCGAGAACTAGGGGTCGCAGTCTCGGGATAAGGCATTAGCGACCGAGGGCGAGGAGAATCTTTGGAACTTTCTACGCCGGACGTGTGCAGGGACTCGGGCATTGATGGTGCAAGATTTTCTAGCTATTGAGAAAATCGAAGGCTTTGAGAATAGCACAGGAACACGGTGTTTGAGGTAGAAGCCATGTTGAATGGTAGAGCAGGCTCGAGGGGCCGAATGGCCCGCTACTGCTCCGACGTGCTCGTGTGGTAAACAGAGAAAATGAGATGAGTGAAGGTGAAGGAATCACTTCTGCCTTTCCCGGGCGGAGAGTGAACATTTTCCATGCTCTCAGAAGGACGTCGCTTATACCGTGATCGAATTAATTGCATCTTACATTAATCCGTGTAACACCAAACATCTCTCGAGTTTGGGGTCTGATGTTTTTGGGCTGCAGACTTCTGTGGCTGTGAAGAGAATCCTTCTTCTCAAAGTCAACCTTCGAATAAAGTTTGAAAAGTTTATTATGTGTCCTGCGACACCACTTCGTAGAAAGCTTGACGTTCGGCGCTGTAACTCGCGTTCTTCTGCAACAGGTGGTGTTGACTATCAGATCCTTCAACTAAAGATGCTCACTAAATGCGGAACAGTTCGCATCTCGATAGCAAAACGACCTTTAGAAATGCAAGGGCGTAGCGCGTAAATTATCCCTGCCTTCCGCGGTAATTTACCGCCAGTGAAACAAGGCGGTTGCCAATAGTCAGGGAAATGCACGGAGGACATACCACATTCAACGCTCATACCACATTCAACGCCCTCTCCTTCCCAACGCCACCCTCGATCCACCCCTTCACCCAACACCCTTAACCGTGCTTAGCACACACGCGGAGCATGTATTGGGAACGCATGCATGGTCCCACAGAGCTGTTAGAGAAATGCTGAAATGCGTGCGCATATACATCAGAAAACAGGGACACTGCACGCTGTGAACTTTACTGTTCTGCTCACTGTATTCGATGAAATACATTACCCGAGAAGAGCTGATCGGTTTACTACTAATCAGTAAATTTATCGATGCTTAATTTTTAACCCAGTCCTGCAGATACCAAGTTTCAGGTTCCGATTTAAGTTGCTGCCGCTGTAATTCCCCTGCCTGCTGAAATGTCAAGTCTGTCCACTTTGATGGTTTGTGCTTCCATCATTCCCATTCGCGCTGTGGGAGGTGGGCGATGTCTCTGCCCCGTGGGCACAGAGAGAGAGCAGAGTTCCATTAATCCGGCTCCACATGATCTCCATGTGGTCATTATCAGTATTCTTTGGAAAATGGCCATGACAGTCTTGCAGATGAAAACATGAGCATTCATAATGGAGAAGATCGGTCGCGACGGTCCCGGGAACGTCAGGAAGCCTTGCACAAACAAACTAACCACCCGCCCCGTCAGGTACCTCCTGCCCCACCTGTGGCAGACTCTGCAGGTCCGTATTGACCTCAGTGGTCACTTCAGAACTAATGGGACTGGAGTAGAAACAAGTCGCCTTCGAAACCGAAGGATCACCTCAGGAAAAGAGAATAAATTTTGGCTATATACCGCGGGCAAGAGATATGGAAGTCCAATTGTCAGATCACTTTTTATTTAAAAATTACAATAAATTGAATTTCAATTTAATGTTCTTTAGTTGTTCATTTAGAACAGTTCTACAACATGGGTTCTGCTTGTGTGGACGTTAGAGATCTGTTACAGCAGAAACAATATTACTGAAGACTAATTGGTAAACTTAAGGCCCAGTGTGATTAACAGGACCGTGACCGTATGGATACACAGGCTGAAGGAAACGTTGGTGGCGATGATTTGTTTCTCAGAGAGGAACTGCACGGAGCTGTTGTCACGGGTTGGTTATTAGGACCAGCTCTCTTTTTGATATGCATTAGTGATGTGAATTTAAGTATCCACTCCACCGTTTCAAAGGTGAAAGAAAACTCAGAATAGTAATAGTAAGAGACTGACGAACAGACGTGGATATACGGATACAAACACTTTGAAGGTCGCACTAAAAGATTGTCAAGATGCATGAAATCAAGAGAATAATGTCAAACCTTTATAAAACACTGGTAATATGTTCAATTCTAGTCATCGCGTTTTAGGAAGATTCTCAATGTCTTTCATAGGGCAAAGAAGAGATATATGAAAATGGCATCAGAGATGAGGGGCTTCATTTCTGTAGATAGACTACAAAGCTTTGGGGGAGGCGGAAGGCCGAGAGGTTCTTTAGACTTGAGAACAATGAGGAGATTTGATGAAGGTGCTCAATATATTTTTGGTCGAGTAAACGAAATGGAAAAAAAAAATCAGTAACAGAACGGTCAGAAACCAAGTGGATGCAAATTTAAGGTAAAAGAATTAGAAGCAACACGTTACACAGTGAATTGCTATGATCTGGGATTCGCCGACAGAAGGGGTGGTAGAAGCAGATTCGGCGGTAACACGTAAAAAAGCCGATAATCAATTGAAACACAAACTAAGTACAGGGCATTGGCAAGAGGTTGGGTATTTGGATAACTCCGAGATAGAGGCAGCGCAGGCACCGTGGGCCGAATGTGCTCTTCCCGCGCTGTTCTTTTCGTCTTTTTATGATAAATGAAGATCAAGAGCAGTGAGGAGCCGATCTTTGGAAGTCAGGAGATCCGATTAACTGTGGTCCCAGATACGATTACCTGTGGTCCCAGATCCGATTACCTATAGTGCCAACACTTATGATGAGTGAGCGATGATCTACCTAAGGGAAAATCAACCTTCTCTAAAGCGTGTGCTTTCACGGCATAAAGGGGAGAGTGCTAATTTGTGGAATAATCACTCAGCCGAAAGCAAGTTATTTGAATAAAGGCAGTGAAAAGAGCCCAAAAGATAATATATTCGAGCATACATAGAGAGGGAGAGAGAGAGAGAGAGAGAAAGAGGTGTGCCCATTTTCATTTATGTGGAACGTATTCCCAGCAAATTGAATTGAAATTTGGGGGTGTAATTTCTGTGAAAGACATCTGGTTAAGGCAGGTTGAGGTGGTATTCGATCTGATGACAAGACACGGTGTACCGCTGATGGCGAGCAATGAGCACTGGGGATCGCACGGTTGGTTAGATATTCCATCAATGTAGAACCTTTCCGAGGTGGATTCAATTCGCTGGATCTTGCCCAACATATGGTGTGTTGCACGAGGTCCGGCTGAATTGTACTTCTTGTTCCAAGCTGAATGTAATATTCTTGAACGTTGATTAAACAGTGACAGTTAAACTGGTTTAGGAGTATTGAGTTGAATTGCTGATCATCAGCGGAAATTCTGTGTGTGGTTCTCTCGCATGCCACGAGGCTCAGTCGCTTTCCCAGTGGCGGTATTGGTTCTCGCCCTTTAGAAAGAATTCACAAAATCAGTGCCAAGAAATTCCCTGGTGGTTACTTAGATATGGAAGTCTATTTTTTGTGTGTGTCTTTAAAGGATCTGGCTGTTAGACTCTTTCTGCGAAAGGAGTCCTCTCTGATGGACATATCATATCCCATTCATAAAATCAATCTGATGACGCTCCATCTTTAAAGAAAGTATGTTTAAAATGCAAAATCGCAAGTTAAGATGTTTTCCGATAAAGTTAATCAGATATTTCTCATGTATCTTCTCAGGGTAGTCGTACTTCTTTCTCTTGTTTAAATCCGCACGTGTGCACCAGGAAAACCAATAAGTTAAGCACGTTGATAAAACGCGATGAAGGTCCAGACATGATCCTTCAATAGGACTATGGTCAACGTCCTATCTCCTTCCTCTACAGTTCGGGCTGAGCTACCGAGTGTCCTTGGCATTATTTCCCGTCGTTCCAAATCCGCGGCGGTGGTACCACGTTGTTTTTTTTATCTCACCAGTACAATGTCAGGAATGAGAAGCGGTAGGTATTAGGAGCAATTTGAGATAGATAAGTTGATTGACAATTACCCGCGTTTGGAGAATCAATCAGTTTAGGATTGTCACTGAGAGTGAAAGGGAAAGTCCACAGCATCTTCCACTCTGGTGTAGCTTCAGCCTAGGAACCCTTATCAAAGACTTCGTGAGGGAGAAAGAAAACGGCGCTTCTTGGAGGCAAGGCTTTTTGAATCCAGGAGTTCTTTGCCACGCGGTTGAGGCAGACCATTTCGACTAAGGGGTAAACTCACCATCCACCTTGTTGCGACCTTGCACCTTATTGCACTGCACTTTCTCTGTAGCTGTGCCACTTTATACTGTTATTTGTTTTTGCCTGTACTACATCAATGCACTCTATGCTAACTCAATGTAACGGCACTGTGTAATGAATTGGCCAGTACGATCGGTATGCAAGACAAGTTTTTCACTATACCTCGGTACAAGTGACAATAATAAACCAATACCAATACCAATAATTAAAAATTATGTGGAGCAGAGGAAGGTATACAGTAACGGAAGAACGGAGAGAAACGTTGGGACTTGTTCTGGGTTGCCGGAAGCACTGGTGCTGTGGGCCGAATGGCCTACTGCAGCCTTTGATTTTATAATTCCGCAATGCAAAACTCTTTCTGGTTTCCTATTAAAAGTTTTTTGTTGGGCTCCGAAAGTTCACATTGAGACCAAGACATTTCAGAAATAAAGGGGGTCCAACTTAAATCCAAGAAATAATGCGGGAGCTGAATACTTTAAATTATTGACGGGTGATTCAGAAACTTCCCATCCCCGTTTCATTTCCTCCAACAACTATTCAACTATTCCATTAAAAGAAAGTTCGCGGATATAAAGGGTTAACGAGTGTAAGGCGATAACGCGCACTGGTTGTGTGTGTGGGACAGAGGAATTGCGGAAGATTGACGAGCGCCGGTTTGCATTTCGCTTTAGCTGAAAGTGACGAGTTAGTCTATCACGATGCAAAAGCAAAGGCGTTTGAATAATTAAAGAGGTGACAATAATTAGACCTTCCTCCATTAATTATTCCCATTCTACCAAACTAACTTCGATTTACAACTCTGTCTCGATTGGCTTCGATTTTATTAGATTGTGGAGAACAGGTGGAATAAACAAACGTAAAATGCATTTAGAGCCTTTAGGGTCTGGCCGGGAATATCTGAGAGACACAAGTAAAGAGGGCGAGAGAGAGAGAGAAGTGGACATAGGAAATCAGAATGAGTAATTACTTAACCGAGAGAAAATAATATTCCGCAGTAGGGTTCTATTTAACGGCACGTTAAAAGGTTGTTCAAATGTCATCGTCTTGACATCACTATTTATTGAAACTAAAATCTGAACTTGGAATGTACCTTGGAAAAAGAAACAATAAAACTGATGAACTGGATATGAAGTTGAGGTTGGGGCAGCAGTTGAGTGTATTGCCTCATAAATTACAGTTGATAGTAATCGCATAACTATTACTGTATTGGAAAAAATAATATTGCAGGTTTAGATTCCTGCATTGCTAGTTATACTTTAACGACGAGTGTTACTAAATATCTGACTATCATGTTAGCCGAATCACAATGTAAGCGGCAGTTAAATACCCACAAACCAGCGAAAAGACAAAGAAAATTTAACAAGCCTGAGTTCCTGAATTTTTTAATCATCTATTCTTTGCTACTCATAGTGATCTGGTCTCCCCTTTCTTTCTCCCTATTTGCCCTTGGGACTCTTCCTTTCAATAATCCGTTTACCCCTCTAAAATCTAATGCCTCTCTGGGGTACACGTAAATGAAAAAGGGTGTGCTTTAAACCCGCTCACTTTTATATTTCCGATCGGCAGGACAGCGATAATCTTGCAAATCAAAGGTTTGCAGGATCTGATTCTAACCTCACTTGAATAGTTTGTGTCAACAACGAAAGTTTGACTAGATTATATTCCTTAAATACTTCAGATTAATACAGTTTAAATTATCTAACACCGCTGGGGAGATGATTAATATTCGCACTACCATCGGCATAATTTAGATTTAAAATATGCCCCTACATTTTTCAATTATCACTTTCAGTGCTTAAGGTAGTCTGCACAAAGCTAAATGATATCCAGTTTGTAGTTTCAGCGGACGGAATCTCTTTTCCGCAAAGAAGTCAAAAAGTTAAAGGGTTGATTTATTCTCGCTTCCAAACATGTAATACGGTTCTCCTGATGGACAGAACTTACTATCAATTCGGTATTGGCATGGAGACAAATTACTGTATGTGGCTTGTACGACGGGACACCGTCTGAAGTCATTAGGCATTTGAAGATTTCACAGGTGTTGGAGGAACAGAATGTGCCTTTATTGGTCCGGGTTTCTGGTCGACTTCCTTCGAAAAAAAACAAACTAATAAACTGTAAATAAAGAGCGCCAAAGCCTGTGGTTGGCGATCTGGATATCTGGCAAGCAAATACCTTCCCAATCGTTAAAATAGACAAGCCTGTTTTACAACCAGCCACGCGAAATTACAGCTGTTCTCGAAAGCGGCTTGTCGAGATTTGGTGAATACCCATTGTATGATGTTTGCATCTAACTTTGCTGAT
Organism: Rhina ancylostomus; assembly: GCA_030265395.1. NCBI lineage: Eukaryota > Metazoa > Chordata > Chondrichthyes > Rhinopristiformes > Rhinidae > Rhina > Rhina ancylostomus. The sequence goes on along the minus strand of JARFYF010000052.1, from coordinate 22,477,936 downwards.
TTGGATAAAGTTACAGGGAGGTCGATTTGGATAACAGAAATCTTTGATTATTCCTGTGGTTCCCTAGGAACCCCACTAAAAGTGCGCCGTGATCGGTCCTTTTCTTCATACACGAATTCAGATTGTGTTCTTTCCCTCGCTATTCCAGTGTTAGCAGTCAGATCAGTCTCCACTGCACCTACACTTTAACTGTACTATAACTCCTCAGAGTATTGGAGCTTTCAATAACATTCCAATATTTCTCTTTCTGCATTTGTATTTCTATTTAATGACCTGTTTGATTTTTGTTTGCCCTGACTCTAATTGAGCGCTGGTTTTATTCTATCCCATTCGCGGGTAAAGAGAGTTACCAAAATCCGTAACATCGTTTTTACCTTTTGGGGAATTAATTCAAAACGCATATGTATATGAACCCTCAATGCACCCATAGATTAAATGATATGTGCTATCGCAGAACGGTTTATATATATATATATATATATATATATATATATATGTGTGTGTGTGTGTGTGTGTGTGTGTGTGTGTGTGAGCGCGCGCGCGCGCGCGTGTGTGTGTGCCTCAGACACTAGTATAGTACAGTAAATATAAATATCATATCGTTCTTTACTGTAACACACCTTATACAACAATTGTGCACTAAATATCTGCTAAACAACTAAGATTAATGTAAGCATTAACGTGCATCGGGGAAGAGTAGTTCCAAGTCTTTTGACGCAATATATATATAGGTTGTTAAACATTATGTGTCTGTATGTATAAACTTAAACCAACTGCAGGATTTCAGTGAAAACGTAATAAGAAACAACCCGTAAACGCTGAGTATCTCTGCCCTTTCTCTCCAAACGTAACGATGTCTTGGACTCGGCATCAGATGATTGCGGTCAAATATTTTCTCCTCTAGTGTTTTTAATCTTTCAGTTTCATTTCTTAAGAGCGAAAGCGCAAATTTCTTATAATTAACCATGAAGAGATGAAGGCAACCCTAACATTTAAGAAAAAAATGCACAGAAATTAATGTTCATGATGAACGTAAATTATACTGGTGTAATACATAACCCGCATTATTTATCGAAATATTTAAATAATTCTCCGCTAATGGATGTAAATTTCATATTGGTTATATTTTAATAATCTGTATTCGGCTTATAATGATATTGAGAAGGTGTTAAGGAAACTGAATTCAATTGAGTATTTCTCTACAGTATGTAAAGCTCTAAAGGTAGGCTCGGTAGCCTGAAGCCTGACGTTTGGGAGTCTGTGAATTTATTAGATACTTGAAAAGACCATTTATCCAGTGTCAGTCAGGGAGTGACGTTAGCAGCTGTGATAATTGCTGTTGGATGGCAGGGCTGAGAGTTCAGAGCTGGAACACTCAGCCTAGGGGCTCCCTGCAACGCTTAAACTCTCTGCTCCATCACAGTCCAGAGCAGCCTCTGACTGCCGCAGCTTCTGGGATGTGCCTTGAAACAGCGGCCAAATACGCCAGGATCTGCAAACGCACGAGTGGGGTTAAGGAAAGGTTCGGGAGGAACAGCGGCCGAGGCCACAATGCTCGCCTGACGGGCAATCCGCATTTTTTTAACAGAAGGTAACATGTTTATTTAAAAAAATAATATGCATACTCATCGAAAATAGTGAATGGCTGATGAATTAGACGAATAAAATAGGTTCACTAGTTTCTTTCTGTTATCTATAATTATAAACCAATCAGGCCAATGTCACCATCGTGTTACCGCCATTCCTTTTCTCCGCCCCCACTTAATTTCCTTGTTAAGTCTAGATATGTACATTTCCTTGTTCTATTGAGGGCAATCTCTCTCTCTCTCTCTCTCTCTCTCTCTCTCTTCCTCTCTATCCGATCTGCTCTCTCGATACCTTCCCTACTGCGGTACCTTTCACTTAGAGCTTTCGCTGCCTACTTTAAGACTCTCTTTATTGGATCCATGTGGACACGTCGCCCGTTTTGTTTCACCGGTTACTTTCGCAGCGCGATTCATTGCGTTATCTGAATGCCACCGCTGCCTCACTTCCTTGCGGCGAGTATTTGCCTATTTCCTTCCGTAAAGGGATTGTTTTAAAAAAACCCGCACCAATCATCATTTGGAGACGGGATGCGCTGTGCTGAATCTGAACAAGTTCCTACCTCTTAATTAAGTAATCGGCGGAAGAAACCCTGGCCCGACTGAAAAGATCACGCGACTAACCCGGCGTTTTGTGTCAACATCACTTTTCAAAAGGTCTGCTTCTCGCGTATGTTTGGTAGTTTATGAGACAAAAACGATCATAAGAATATTTACGTGTAGTAATCAGTTCTTTACAAGCTAATACAAAATATTGATTAATCTATTACTGTACATAAAAACATTTTACAGTTATATTAGCAACGTGTCCGCATTAAATCACTCTTATTGTGCTAAGTACCTCCACCCGCCGCCTACCTATTACAAGGTGTATTGTAATATTGATCTAACTGCAAGCCGAGAACGGTCGCGTTTCTGTTTTAATGATATTCTGTATATCGCAGGTACAAGGAGAGGCTCTGATAAGTAAACGTCAGGCATTATGGAAAACATCTCCACTCCTCTCCCAGGGCCCACTGATGTCGCACTCACAACACCGACAAGTTCCTTTGAGCAAGATTCCCTAAGTCAACAGAGGTCTCCCCACATCCCCATGAAACCCAATCAAGTTGGCCAAGTAAGACTGTACGGGGTG